>PVIH01018729.1:0-37537 GCA_004025045.1 Sigmodon hispidus
TTTAAAAATGCCGAAGAGTTAACAATAACTATACAGAGGATAATAATCATAAGCATGGCTTATCAAGGGTGGAAATGCAAATAAGATTACTACACATATATTTTCTTTGTGTTCAACTTTCCCTCTGAATTTTTTTTTCCATCCCTGTATATCCTTATTGAAAGTCTCTTCCCCCTCCCACCACATCTGATCATTTTTCTTCTCTGCAACTCCCCATCCCCTCCCTGGGCAGGGAGCAGACAGTCCTATGGTCATACTGGCCCAATAATGCTTGGATCAGTCTCCACTCCCGGCCAAATCCAGTTTTGTCCCCCCTCCCTCAAGAGTGAGTCAGGTGTTCCTATAGATGGACTGGGGTTTGAAGGGTCATCCTTTTTATCTTAACATTTTTAAATACTTTATTTTATGTGTTTGAGTGTTTTACCTGCATGTATGTCTGACTACTACATGTGTACAGGGCCTGCAGAGATCAAAAGATTAGATTCCCTGAAACTGTAATGAACAATGGTTGTGAGCCACCTTTGGGTCTTGAGAATCCTACCAGGGTCCTCCACAAGGGAAGTCAGTGCTCTTAACTGTTTGTCTATCTTCCCAGCCTTCCCTTCCTCTGTTTATCTTCCATAACCCTAGCAGTCCCCTTTTTATTTTTATATCCTTTTCTACCCCTTCTTCAAAAATTCAGTACTTGAATTTCCAGATTTAACTTACTTTGTTTAAATAATGATCTCTAGTTGTTCCCATTCCACAAACAACCCAATTGCATTTTTGTTTATGGCTGAATTGTGTGTGTGTGTATATATCACATTTTCTTCCTCCATTAATTAACTGATTGATCACCTAGGCTGATATTATAATAGCCATTATGGAAATAATAAAAATGAGTACACAGAGGTATAAGGCAACTTTGACTGAGTGTTTTTTGTGTGTGAAGGCTGGGGTGGAAACATATCTAGAATTAATTTAACTGAATCATTGGTTCAGTTTTATTTTGGCATGCCCACTATGACTCAAGAGCCATCTGAATATCACTTTCTTCATGAAACTTTTCTTGATTCTGCTATCTATTCTGAGCTTTCCATACTCAAATAATGCAGTACCACATTCTGGTTCTGTTCTTTTGTAGATTTGCTTAGTCATTGGCAAAGACCATTTTTATTTTTGAAGACACAGTTTAGAACTTTCTTGAAAGTCTCAGAAAATATTTTAAGGCTGATTTTCCTTTTTCAACAAACTAAAATAAAGTGGGCTAGAAAGCTGGAGTAATTAAGGGATATTAAACAGGGAAGAAGGCCCTCACCTTAGAGTCTGGTTAATGCCTCTTATCAGCTGAGGCCAGGATGTGGCTCCAGTAAATAGAGTGCTTGTCATATATGAATGAGGATATTTGTTCACACCCCAGCAACTATGTAAAACATCAGATGTAGTTTCATGTATCTGTAATCTCAATACTGAAGAGCCAAAGACAGGTAGACCTGAAGCTCACTGGTCAGCCAGCCTAGTTGAATTGATGTACTCTCGGCTCAGCATGAGACTTTGTCTCCAAAAGTAAGGTAAAGATGGATGGAGAAAGACATTGACCTTTGTCTCTACAAGTATGCACAGAAATATTCAAGTGTTCTGCATAAATATGCACATAAATATAACAACATATGCACATAATAAACCACACACACATAAGATCAAAAATAGTTGAAAGTTAACTGTGAATGATGCTAATAGAGAAACAATATTCTTTTTATATAGTAATATTTTCAAATGTTAGAATAGCAATGAATCTTTCTTAAAGTCTGATGTCTATGACCTTGAGTATGGCCTTGTTCACTTTTCTAGATGTTTTCTGGAAATCTCACAAAGAAAATTAGATATGTCTATTTACAGTAAAAAAAAAAAAAAAAAAGCATCCTAATTTTTCCCTCATGCATAATCCTTGTGAGTCATGGTTTCACCTTATCATCTGTGACCTCACCCAATGCACACTGGGAACTATATTGTGGTTTTGCTAAAAGTTAAAACTTTTCTTAGATTAGAGAAATGGCTCAATGGGTTAGAGAACTGGCTGCTTTTGTACAGGGTTTCAATTGGGTTCTAGTACTCAATGACAACTTTTTTTTTTTTTTTTTTTTTTTTTTTTTTACATTTCTGAGAAAATTTTACTGGCCTTTTGGATAAAATTTATTTGCCGGAAAGGATGACCCCATCGTACTTCTGCTGGAACCAGCTCATGGCTTCCTCTTTGCTGATTCTTGTGCTTAGCCCCAATGCAGCCTGTCCTACGCTTCTTGTCTGCGATGCTGAAACCTGGCCTACCCAGCACCACATAGAAGTCCAGGCCATAGATCCCAATGCTTGGGTCGTATTTGATGTCCAGATCAATGTGTTCTTGAATCCCAAAGCCAAAGTTTCCAGTATCTGAAAAGTTATTTTTCCGCAACCCATACTCCCGCACCTTCAGGCCTTTCTCCAGAATTTCTTCTGCCTTGGCTCCCCGAACAGTGCAGTGAACAGCAATCTTTTCATTTCTCCTGATGCCAAAGGACCTGACGGTGTATCTGGCTTTGGAAAATACAGGCGTCTGGCCTGTGAGCTGCTCCAACACCTTGGCTGCCCGGGTCAGTCTGTCCCCGCTCTCCCCAACACAGATATTGAGGCAGAGTTTGCAGATACGAAGCTCCCGCATAGGGTTCTCCTTTTCACCTTGATCTTGCGCCATGATGGAGCAGTGGAAGAGAGAGCATAACTTCCGGCCCCGTCCAATGACAACTTATATCCATCTGTAATTCCAATACCTGGAAAGCTGGTATCCTCTTCTGAGCCATGCTGGCACATTTTGTAGGTGAACATACATCCATATAAAATAAAAATAAATCATTTTTATAACTCTCAGGGAATCATCTTTTATTCTTAAAGATACATGCTGAAAGGCTTAAGGATAAATGTATATTTATGACATACCAAGCATACCTCACAATTCTGTGTTGTTCACAGAAAACCTAGTTAAGAAAGAGATGGCAGTGGTTTTGGTAATAAGCACAGAAGCTAGGAAATATAAATGTGATTTCAGTGGAGGGATGTTTATAGAATAGATATGAATGATTTTAACATGTGTGAGTCTAGTTTGGGAAATATTTAGAAGATACCACCAGTACTTATTATATGTATAGTATTTCTACATAAAAGATAGAGTATAGTTGGCTTCTTTAATTCCAATATCATAATAAAATATTTTACATTATTATATCTGGGACAAAGTTACTATACACAAAGGCTAATAATAAAATGATTACCATCTTACATTTTTTGTAACTCAAGGAGTAATTGTGTAGAAACTCTATCCCTTAAGTTAAAATTGCAAGTACCTTTTTTAATCTTATTCAAAATCAAATCATTTTAGTAATCTAGTAAAGAAGTTCACATATTTTTATTTCAAATATATTAATGGAATTCCTTATTAAAGCTTTTCTAGAAATAGATGGAGTCACAGAGCCAGATTTTTTTCTCTTTTATTTTTAAACAAAAGAAAACACTTTTGTTGGCCTTATAGTTTCATAGGGTTAGAATCCATGTGGGTCACACCAACGCATGGGAACATGGACAGTTACAGATCATTTATGGAGCCACAACAGAAGGCATGGAGCATAGTAGGGAAAGTATTAGAAATATCATCCATTGGCAGACCCCTTCTAACAAATCCACACCTCCTAATTCTTCTCCTAAGGTCCGTCAGCTAGAGCCTCAGTATTCAAGCATAAGGAACCGCCATAGGAGCCAAACTTTTAATGATAGTTTTTCTTGATAGGGTCAGCTTCATTTTCGGTAGTTCTCATAAATTCCACTTTGAGATGTCCTAGTAATAGACTAAAATGGCCCCTATGGCAGGTCCACATCCTCTCTCACAAATATACCTTTGTCTTTTACAATAATATCAAAATGATTATCTTTATCAACTCATTACATATTAATATGCTTACTAATTTTTTCATTCATAATACAGAATGTAGAATAGATCTTACATCTAATGTTTTCTCTTTTTTGAATTTACTCTTCTCTAATATATGACCTCGTGATCAGCTTCCCCTCCCTCTCCTCTGAGTCCTTCTCCCTACCCCCTTTCTCCCTTAGATCCATTCCTGTTGTGGAATATTACTTTACCTATGTAAAGTTGTGTTACATTTGTTTATGCCGCATTTGTTTAACAATGTAAAGATGTACCTTCCTTGCCTAAAGCACTTTAATGATCTTAATGATCTAATAAAAACCTGAATGACCAATAGCTAGGCATTTGGTAGGGCTAGTGGGCAGCAAAAATAAGTAGGAGAAGGAATTTTGGCTCCAGAGAGAAGAAAGCAGAGAACAAGGGTGAAATAGAGGGAGATGCCTGGGGCCAAACTTCCAGGCAGCTGCCAGACAGCCAGATGTGAGAAGCAGGAAAGTAGGATGTACAGAGGGAAAGAAAGGTAAAATGTCACAAGGCAAAAGGTAGATGAAGAGAAACGGTTAAACTAAGTTATAAGACTAGTGGGACAAGCATAAGATAAGGCCAAACATTTAAAACAAATACTAAGTCACCATGTCATAATTTGGGAGCTGGTTGTGGCCAAAAGAAAGCTTTTTATACACTGCTCCTTAATTTTCCTTCAGAAAATGGCAGGCCTCCCCAGGATATCAACCAAACAGGGCATATCATGGTGCAATAAAGACATTCTCTTATATTAAGGCTGGGTGAAAAAAATCCAGTGGGAGGAAAAGGGTCTCAAAAGCGGTCAAAAGAGTCAGAAACAGACCCTGTTCCCACTGTAGGGAGTCCCACAAGAACACCAAGCCATTCAACCATATCATGTAGTCAGAGGACCTAGGTTAGGCCCACATGTGCTCCCTGATTGTTGGTTTAGTCTCTATGAGCCCTTATGCAACCTGGTTAGTTAATTCTGTGGGCCATTTTTTTGTATTGTCCAAGATTCCTTTTGTAATTACAGTCCTCCCCTGCCCACTTCTTCAGGATTCCCCAGGCTCTGCCTAATCTTTGGCTCAGCATCTGTTTCTATCAGTTGCTGGATGAATGCTCTCAGATGGTGATTGTGCTAGGGTCTACTCTAAAAATACAGCAGAGTATCATTAGGAAAAAAATAAAGTGTTCTTTAATTCTTTGATACCAAAATCATACATATGCTATTGTAAAGACAACTAAGGATCAAGCTACTTGACAAGGCCACACCCTATTTGGATATGTCTTACTCTTTTTCTATTAAGCATATTAATCCCTATGTTTAAAAATCTATGTTAAAACTTCATAAAAACCCTGAATGTTACTTCCACATGGCACATCCTCTAACATCTTCCACCTTTAAAAAATGCCTGAACTAATGTCTTCTGTGTCAGGCAGATGCCAGAAAAGAAATCTCAGGCCCCACTCTTACCTTTATCATGCTTTTAGTCCCTTCCATATCCAGAATGGAGATTGACAACTCTTACGGTAGAGTAGGCTTAAGGCTACAATCTTCAATTGTGTTTCAATATGATTTCTGTTGTCCTGCTTCTCTTTTTCTCTCACTCATGAATGAGATTTCCTGAAAATTAACTGTGTCTTCAAAGGCTGGTTGACTTATTAGTGCTCTAGTGTTATGAAGAGGTTGGAATATTGCAGGTCCAGAGTAGGGTTAATTGCTACACAGCCCTGAAAATAGATTTTCATTAAATACATTGAATACATCTGTGAATTTCCTTTATAGACCTTCTAGATCAGGTGTCACTGTCCTCCTTGAAAATGAAGGACATAAAGCCAAGCATGGTAATACTTTGATCCACATGACACAGTCAAGAAGTGGCTAACTCAGGTTTAGGCTCCTTTATTCTAATGCCAGATTTTTCACCTAGTGAATAAAGAAAAGCATACAATATAGGGCAGAGTCTGTGTGACAAGCTTGACAGAATTGAAGATATTTTTAGATATGCTAGCAGTGTTTCTCACTCAATCATATTGTTGAAACATTGGGCACTAGAAAAATGAGAATTTTCCCAGGAATCTAATGCTAGGAGAAAGTCACCAGTCAAAGGGAGATGTCTCCAGAAGGGGAATTTACAATGTGTCAGAGAATCTTACAAATGAGACTAAAGTTGAGTTCACCATGAGTGAGGAGACTGTTAAGTTACTTGTCTCTTACTTCCTATTTAAACTCTACTCTTTTGTTGGTACCTCAAAGATGGACTGGAGGGCAGGGTAGCTGTTGCTCTGTATTTCTTTGCACCATTTCCCACTGCAGCCACACTGAATAAATCACCTTTATCCAAATTTTACTATTCATTTGACTCCTTTAATTGCCTTGTTGAGAATGAATGGCTGAACATGGCTTTTGGGGAGGCACAGCCTATGGTCCCAAGTTTAGTAACATCAGTGGTGAAAGTATTAGCAGAGAGAGAGAAAATGTTGTGCTGAAAAATGAAAAAGCGTTTGTTTGGACTTTAGAGATTGGATGAGAATTTATCCCTGGAAAAATAGGATGTGGTGCCACAAGCAACAGCCTAGATCTGTGAGGATGTATTTTAATTCTGTTGAGAGGTATATAAACCCAAAGTAAAGATCACCTCTCTTCAAGCCCAGAGTTCATGGGTAATACTTCTCCCAGTGGCATAAACACTGTATATATATTCATATAAAGAATCTCATCTACTACTCACCGCAATCATTGTTGTAGTGTGGCTGTTCCCTCTAGGCACAATCTGAGCATTGTCGTCAGAAAGCAAAGCTGTTATGGTGATCTATAGAGTACCTGGGGTCAGTGAAATATGCAGAATGATACTGGGGATTTTCAGGTTGCTGGCAATTGCCATGAAACTGTTAACCTGTCCCTTGGAAGGAAGAGGGATACTCACTAGATTCTCACTTGAGATTCTAGTCACTACTCCTTCCTGCAGCAGGTAGGTACACATGGTCTTGGGAGGTGTGAGAACAGGCAGGAAGTGGAAAATCTGACTGCAGATGAGGCTTTGGTGGTATGTCTGCCATGTTTCTGTAACCAACACTTGCAAACACATTGGTTTACTAAGCTAGTATGTAAATAGTGTTCTTTCTTCAGTTTCTTAGTATGCTCTCTAGCTGGAGTGAATAGATATTTCTTTTATCTCCCCAAGGAAAGTCACATGATAATTATAAAGTAGAAGAGTTTCCAGAGAGTCTTACTGTAAGAGAACCCAGACTCTCCAGGTAACCAAGCCCTAAGCAAAGAGGCTGCATGCAGGGCAAGAACATAGCTGACTCTTCTGCTGCCCAGGGCTTAGGGGCAGGCTGACTACTGTCATGTATATATAAATATCACATTCTCCAAGTACCCAACTCTACACAGATAATAATGACCCCTGTCATATAGATAAAGTCTCTTGTGGCATGTCCTTAAGCTTGTGTCACATACCTTAAGTCACACTTTAAGTGTACTTTCTTTTAGTGCAGGACTTCCCCTTACCTTGAGAACCATAGGAGAAAGACACTTTGCTTTGTTTTATGGGGGGGTCTCATAGTGTTGTTGTTGCCAACAATAATTCCAGTTTCAGTCAATTTGATGACCCTATTCTTTCTTCACCCTAAAACTCATCATTAATTCATAGAAGGATTTTTATGGAGTAGAGATTTTCTGATGTTTTTTCCTATGAGGATATCTTTATTAAAATAGCTGAATATCTCCCTTTTTGGTCATACAAGTATCCTATAATGAGTGTCTAAGTGTCACAAGGGGATCCACCAATCCAGGTGTTCCATTCATGGGGCACTTTCTCAGAAAGGTTGGGTCTGAAGCATCACTGATTGCAGAGTATTTATGTTTAGAAGCTCTCTCTGATATCTAAGGTTGAAAAGGAAGAAGAAAATGGTAGAACTGAAGAAAATGGTCCATGGTTAAGAGCACTTGTTTTTACAGAGAACCTGTATTCGATTCCCAACTCTCACATGAAGGTTCATGTCCATTTGTAACTCTAGTCTCAGGGGAAACCAACACCCCTTTCCAATATTCTTGTGTACCAGCAAACACTTGGTACACTTACATATACACAGGCACACATACTCATAAGCAGAAAGTAAAAATAATCTTTCTTAAAATGAGCATATTAAACAATATAATGTGGACTATGAACAACAAAGGACAACTGATGTCTCTGGGAATCCTCTTCCTCAGAAACAATGATCTATAATATGAGAGAAGATTAAAGCCAAGATCCAAATCAGTGTCTATAAATATAATTTTAATGAACTTGGGTTGAGGTACAGAATCTCTGAGACAATGAAAAGTTGAAAAGAATTCCTCAGAGGAAGAAGAGGTATATGATTAGAGACATAGAACGTTCTTGCATCTCTACATTATTTAAACAAAATAGGTGGGTGGCTGAGTTTGGAAGGTCACAGTGTGAATCCTGACAGCCTAGATAGTTATAGTTTTTCCTTTTAACAAATTCAGAAAAGACGCTCACAAAAAGACGTATAAAGTGTATAAAGTTGAAAGATATAAAAATAGTTTGGGATTAGTATAGTATGATAAGATAGAAAGCAAATTAGGTACAACACTTTAGACTCACCAAGATAGGACAGATAATGAAGTATTTTCACTGAATTGGTAAATGCTAATGGACTATACATTGTGAATGTAATAACTGCCTGTATATGTTTATATATAGTTATTTTGCTTATTGTATATAGTTTTTCTGTTGGTTAAAACTTTTGCTTTTTATTTAGATAAACAGGCAGAAATGTTGAATGATACTTTGTCTTCTGAAAAAATAAAGCCTTCTTGAAAACAGGGAACAAAGCTATCACTAGTTAACCATAGAGGTCTGGAGGTCTGTACAGAGAGTAACAGAAAGTGATAAGTGGGGTGAAAACAGGATCTTGATCTTTTTGGACTGGAGGAACAAAAGGGGAAGGAGGTGACTGTGGCTGCTCTTCTGCTTCTCTAATCTTTCAGGTTTTACTCCATATCTGACTCTGGGTTTTTACTGATAAGATTAGTTAGATTTATAGTTCACTCTACTGGCTTTCACAGGTACCTATAGACATGTATGCATGTAATAAATAGTACACTATACTACACACACACACATACAAACACACACACACATGAGAGAGAGAGAGAGAGAGAGAGAGAGAGAGAGAGAGAGAGAGAGAGAGAGGTGGCAGAGAGGGAGAGAGGGAGTAATGGGGATAGCATGCTCGTATCATAACACAATGAAGGCAAACATTCAATGTACACTACTGGATAAGGTAAATCTGAGAGAATTTTCTCTTTTAAAAGTAGGAGACAAGGACGTCTCCCTCTACCCTCTTACTCAATATAGTGCTTATAATTTTAGCAATGGTGATAATGGTAAAGAAAAAAAAAAAGAAAAGAAAGCCAGAAAACAAGAAAGTCAGCTCTAAAAACAACAACAACATCAAAACCCCGCCAAAAAATAGATGAGCTTAGAATGTATAATATTAAGCAAGGTCACCAAGCTCAGAAAAACAAAAACAATCCATATATTTTCTCATATGGGAATTTAGCTTACAATATAAACATATATATAAATAAATGTATGTGTGGGTACATTATCACATGTGGAAATGGGAACAAGAAATGTTGGTATTAGATCACAAGGAAGGACAGAACACATAGGTATGGAAAGAGGATATAAAGCTAATTATGTTTTTAGTTTTAAATTTGTTGTGAAATTTTGTGGTAGAGAATGATGTAAAAATGTAACTGATAGATGTATTACTTACTTTTTTGTTGCTGTGATGAAATGCCATGACCAACACAATTTATAGAAGGAAGAGTTTGTGTTTAAACTTCAAAATGTGTAAGGACCCATCATGGTGGTAAGACATGGTGGAATGCCGAAGCTGAGAGATGGCATTTCCATCTCCTTGCAGAAAGAAGAGAAAAGTAATCAAGCAGGCTGAGATTATAAAATCTCAAAGCTCACTTTACTGATACAACTCCTCCATGAGGGCTGCATCTCCTAAAACTCCCCCCAAAATAACAACTGGAGACCAAGTGTTCAAATACTGGAGCCTGTGGGGGCAAGTTTCTCATTTAAGACCAAACAAAGTGAAGTTCCACAGCTACAGAATGTCTATGGGTTGTGGCAAGTACTTCTTTGACATTCTTATATCCGCTAAGTGATTTCAGCATAATGGGACATATAATCAATATCTTCAAATCAAAGACTATTCCTACACTAAAACCAAACTCCATAAGAAAGAATTTAGAAAATGAATTTACTACAGCCTCAAAATAAAACAATCAATAACAAAATTTAGATATAAGCCTAACCAAAGTGTTCACAAAGATCTCTGTAAAGAAAATTATAAAATATCAGAGAAAGAAATTAAAGACACTTGAAAAGGGAAAATCTTTTGATGCTCATGAATATGCAGGGTCAATATGTGTAACAATGACCATATCATTGGGGTAATCTACAGATTTAGTGCAATCCCCATAAAAAGGCCAATTTGAGAAGAATCTTAAAACTTAACATGGAGTCATCAAATACATTGTCCTAGTCAGGTTACTATTGTGATCATAAACACCATGACCAAAACCAGCTTGGTAAAACAAGCATTTATTTCAGTTTACAATTCTCCATCACTGACGTATGTCAGGGCAGGATCTAGAGACAGAAATCTAAAACAAAAGCATGGAGGAAGACTGCTTACTAGCTTGCTTCTCAAGACTAACTCAGTTTTTTATTGTATATAACCCAGGATGACAGGTCCCAAGGTAGCACTACACACAGTCAACTGGTCTCTCCTGCATTAATCGCCAGTCAAGAACATGTCCCACTGTCTTGCTTATAGCCCAATCTCATTGAAGCATTCCATAAATAGTGATGATTCTGTCTTGTGTCAAATTCACACACATACATGAACAAGCTACCAGGCATATACCTCCCAATAGCCAAAATGATCCTGAGCAAAAAGAGCAATGCTGGAGAAACTACAGCACCTAATTTTAAATGATACTATAAAGTAACCAAAAAATCATGACACTGTCACAAAACAGTCCTGCTGATGAATGAATTAGAGAAGAGAGTCTAAAATAAACCCACACAACTGCAGTCATTCTATGACAAATGTGTCAAGAATATATTTTGAAGGAAGGAATCTCTTTGAGAAATGGTACCAGATACTAGATACTCAAATGTTGAAAACAAAACCACACCTCATAGTTCTCTTTCTATAAAACCAGGAAAAAATGAAGCAAAGAACTTAGTTGAAGACCCAAAACTTTGAAACTGCTAAAGAAAAACACAGGGGAAAAAAAACTTCAAGATATAGGCATATATAAGCAAGGATATTCTGGAAGGAACTCAAATAGCCTAGGAGATAACTGTAAGAATTAACAAATTAGATCATGTCTTGATTATTTTTCTAGTGCTATGACAAAACACCACAACTGAGGCAACTTATTAAAACAAAATGTTTAATTTGGGATTATAATTTCAGGAAGTTAGAATCCTTGGTGGCAGAACAGAGGCATGGCCACAGGAACAACTGCAAGCTCACATCTTGATCTGCAAGTAGGAGGCAGAGAGAGCAAGACACAGGTGGTTCCTTCGGAAACCTCCAAGCCCTTCCTCAGTGACATACCTCCTCCACACTGCCAACTCTTCCCAAATAGTTCTACCAGCTAGAAACCAAGTATTCAAGTATAGGAGTCTGTGGGGGCCATTCTCATTCTAAGAACCACAGATCATATCAAATTAAAAAGCTTCTAGGGCTGGAACAATGATGAGATGGTTAAGGGTGTGTACTGCTCTGGCCTACATCTGGAGTTTGGTTCCCACAATCCAGCTACAACTTCCTGTATTTCCAGCTCTAGGGAGAATCTGGCACTATCTTCCTATCTCTAAAGGTATTGCACTCATGTATACATGTACAAACATAATTTAGAATAATAATAATACCTAGAAAAAAAGAAAGAAGAGGAGGAGGAGAAGAAGACCTAAAAGCAAAAGAAACAATAACCACTGTGAAAGATAGTGACAGTACCCTCAGCTCTGCTGGATAGAATCCATGAATATTTTTTTCTCCTCTGTTTCCCCTTCATCACTAAAACTGAAGTTTTTCTCTGCCTTGCCTCCGCTTTACTAAAGCTACTTTATTATTTTCATACTACCCAGATGTTCCACTTCAGCCAACCTAGCATCTCCACCTCTCATCTTATCACTTGCCTTTTCATCCCTCCATGTGTCTGAGCAAGCAGGTTGTTCAAGTGTTAAAAACTTCTATTGAATCTTAACATCTCCTCAGAGAAAGATTTCTGAGCCCAGTGGCACAAAATTTGGAACTCAGAATCCTCCATGTCCTGTAATGTCCACAACAGCCAGTCTCCTTCATGTGTTGTACTGGTATATAACCTTGAAGATGTACATCTCCAGTGCTACACCAGCCTGGCAAATCTGGATTCAGGGTTTTTCCAGGGGACAGAACCTAACTAGTGAGTATCAAGAAGACCAAATACAGATGTTCTGAAAAAGGAGGAGTTGACTGTTGTAAGTTAGCCTATTTTTTTTTCCTTCGGCACTGGAGATATAACCAAGACCTTATGCATACTAAACAAGAGGCCTCCTGCTGAGCTGTGCCACTGGCTTCTCACAGATGGGTTCTAAGTAAGCTTTCTACTTTTGAGTTACATACCCAACTCTCATTTCAATTTTTATTTTAAGGAAGTTCTTCATTATTTTGCCCTTGCTGCCCTGGAAGTTACAATCCCCTTGACTCTGGCTCCTTAGCAACTTGGACCTGACTCTGTTGACTGACTTTTCCATTTCTTATCTAAGTATGTGCAGTTCATATGAAATGAAAGATACTAGCCAAATTTGACATTTTTTTTCCTGCTCTCTAGCACCTAAATCACACCTGTAACATTCTGACAACTAGTTCAGGACAGATGGCAGTTCCTTTGCAATAGATAGCTCCTGCAGAGGCAGCAAGATGACTCATTCAGAGCAATAACCTTTTCATTCTTTTAGCATTCTTCTAGGCCACCAGCCAGGGTCTTTTATACAATAATGCATTGTGAAATATGTTGGCCCTTTAATTTTTGTGTGTGTGTGTGTTTCAAGCTTCTACGTTGATGCATTGCTATGGAATCTCCCCTTTGCATGGCACACCATGCAGAAGGCCCTAAATTGTAAGAAATGTTTTAGAAATGATCAATTTGCAATTTCCACATTGGAAGAAGTTAAGATCTTTTTGGCAGTGTGCAAAGCTCCTTCTCAAAGGCAATTATCCTTTGTGCATAGATCCTGTCTACCTTGTAAAGAAGCCCATCATAAATCTTTACATTTTTATTATTCTACTTACAATATACTGACTATTGTACTTTATTCATAAATAGTTATGATTTTTCTTTGAGGCCAGATCATGGACTGGGATAAAATAGTTATGAATAATGTTGAAAGCAAAATTGCTAGAATAACAGATGTCAGAGTGACCCAATTTTCCCTTAATTGGCAAGGCAGATAACTGTGGGCTGTTTCTCCTAGGCTCTGCATCTCATACTTTCTTATGCTTACTTTTCTCCTACTAATTTACATCTCCTTTGTTATTTTCCTCAAAATGATATGAAGCTTGACTTCTGTACCCAGTCTTTCACTTGGCATAAATCAGTATTGATTTCTCTGCTTCTGATTGTGGGTGTGTGTATGTGTGTGTGTGTATGTATGTGTGTAAAATGTAGTAATGGTGGATTTTTCAATTGTCTTCTCTAATATATATTTATTTCAGAGCTACAAGGTAAAGGTAAGATTGCATCTCAAGCAGAACCAGATAAACCAGATATCACAGAAGGAGTTCTTGCCAGGAACCCAAAATATCACTCTCAGAGTAACTCTGCCAACACTGCAGAGAACTCAAAGTAATAATGTGCTGAAAGTAACTTTGCTCAGTTTTTTTTATTGGATTAGGAACTATCCTGAGTCAATCATATCCATGTTAAGCAGAAGATGTCCTGCTGAGCTGTGCTACCAACCCATCACTGCTGTATTATAAGTAAGCTCTATCACTGAGCTATACAATCAGCTCTCATTTTACCTTTCATTTGGGATAGTGTCTCACCAAGTGTCCCAGGCTGGCCTTGCATTTGCAACCCTCCTGATTCCTACTCCAAAAGAATTGGGATTGCCAGCCAAGAAACCATGCCAGGAAATCACCATGTTGTAAGCAATTCAACCCAACTTTAGTAGAAAAGTTAGTTTAATTCATCAAAATGGCCTTTCAGTATATCAGAGAGGAGGCTATAATAGGTCTGATAGTGTTAATTCAAAAAGGCTAAATTGCAGCTCCCATAACAAGATTCTGTGGATCTCATAGTCTTTCAGATCTACAACTTCTCAGGTTTATCAGTTATGTGACCCTTATGTCCGAAAAAAAAGCTACATAGTCACCACCTCTCACAACTTGACACCCATCTGTCAAACTGCTCCTGGTGTTCCAGTTCAAGTTGTCTATTGAAGTCTTTTACTCTAAGGAGCTGAGGCAGGCCATTCCAGTCAGCAATTGTCCTTCTTTGTTTTTACCCCACAAGGTTCCTCCTGTGTCCCTGATAAGAACAATGGAGTGGAAATAAACAATAGAGCAAACAGAACCTTAGAGTCAGAATTACTGTCAGACACAAATCCTAGCTATGTGGCCTTCAGAAAGCAAATACAATCACTTAAAGAACATCGAATAATTGGGTGTGTTTCTCCTGGTGTATATTATAAACACTGGGTCTAGAGAGATGGCTCAGCCATTAAAAGCTAGGCTCAAAACCAAAAATATAAACACTGGTATACATAATTCTTATGCTATGACATGTCTGACATACAACATATGTTCATTAACCAAAAAACAAAACATATGTTGAGGGGAAAACTCTCTCTTTCTTTCTTTCCTTCCTGCCTTCCTTCCTTCCTTCCTTCTGTCTTTCTTTCTTTCTTCCTTCCTTCCTTTCTTTCTTTCAAACAAAATAATAAACCACATAAGGCATTGCCAAATACTCAAAGATAGAAATTTCATGTTTTTGATCTTTTGAATTTACAAAAGCAGAAGTTTGGGTTATCACAAATGGTCATGTGTGTATCATTTATATTTTGTTTCTTGGGTGAGTATACCTAATCTTGGCCTGAGTACAGTCATACGTTTATTTGACAACATATCACATGTAGCGTCTTGATGTGTTAGCACAGATATGTTAAAACTGAAACACAAATGAAGTGGTTTTTTTTTATCTGTATTTGTATATGAGTCCATGGTGGTAAAACATTAAATTAGGGACCAGACAGTCTTCCAGAGGACCTCGATTCAGTTCCAAAAACCCACAAGACAGTTCACAACCATCTGTAACTCTAGTTTCAAGGGATCTTGATATTCTCTTCTGGATTCTGTAGGCATCAAGCATATACACAGTGCACAGATATACATGCAGACAAAACATACATGCACATAAAACAATATATATTTTTAAGTTAATTGACTTGCACATACCTCCATGCAAAGAAAACACTCATACACATAAAATAAAAACAAAGAAATCTTTTTTAAAATATTGGTTTTAATAAGTTAAATTGATGGGGCTGAAGAGATGACTCAGTAGTTAAGAACATTTAACTGCTCTATCAAAGGTCCTGAGTTCAATTCTCAGAAACCACATGGTGACTTACAACCATCTGAAATGAATTCTGGTGCCCTCTTATGGCCTGCAGGCATACATGCAAGAAAGAAACTGTATATATAACAAATAAATAAATCTTAAAGGAAAAAAGAGCCATAAAAAGTTAAATTGTTTTGAGGATTAATGACGTACTGATTTATCTTTATTTTTTCTGTTCTTTTTCTAATTTGTTGTATTATAATTTTATTTTTAATAAAAATAATTTATTTCTTTTTTGTTTTTATTAAGATAAAGTCATATATATATATATATATATATATTTTAATCCATGTATGCCCTTGTTCCGGCTCCCTTCCCACTCCTGCCACTCCCAGTCACTCACTCTTCTCTCCATCAGTTTATCTCCTCCCCAGCAAATGCAGGAGGTCCCAAGGTCACAAGATGGCTTAGTTCAACATCTGCTTTCCTCACCCCAACATCAAGACTGAGTTGGGTGTTCCTTTGGAGGGAATGGATTCCAAGGTGCCAGTTCAAGGTGTTTCAGATCCCAAGCTGTTCAGTGGTTGTGGTTTGCATCTTGAATATGCTTAGAATTTTTTGTTTAAAGTCCACCAATGAGGGAGTACATCCCATGTTAATCTTTCTGAGGTTGTGAGAACTTGCTCAGGAGGATATTCTCCAAATCCATCCATTTGCCTGCAAATATTAGGATGTCATCTTTTTCTCACTGCTGAGTAGTACTAGATTGAGGAAATGTACCATAATTTGTTAATCCAATCTTCAGTTGAGGAGCATCTAGGTTGTTTCCAGGTTAATGCTATTACAAATAATGTTGTTATGAGCTAAGGTCTTTGGAGTATGAATGTGCATCTTTAGGGTATATACCCAGTAGTGATAGTGCTGGATCCTTGGGGAGATTCCCGGTGTTCTGAGAAACCACCATACTGCATTCCAGAGTGGCTGAACAAACTTACACTCCCACCAACAATGGAGGAGTGTTCCCCTTGCTCTGCAACCTCTCCAGCATAGGATGTCATCTGTGTCTTTTATCTTAGCCAATCTGACAGGTGTAAAGTGGTATCTCAAAGTTGTTTTGATTTGCATTTCTCTGATAGCCAAAGATGTTGGACACTTTTTCAAGTGCCTTTCAGCCATTTGTAATTCTTCTGCTGAGAATTTCCTTTTTAGTTTAGTTTCCATTTTTTGACTGGGTTATTCAAGGTTTGGGGCTCTAGTTTCTTGGGTTCTCTATGTATTTTAGAGATCAGTCCTCTGTCACTTGTAGGGTTGGTAAAAATCTTTTCCCATTTGGTAGGCTGTCCTTTTGTCTTCTTGATTGTGTCTTTGGCTTTACAGAAGCTTCTCAGTTTCAGGAGGTCCCACTTATTGATTATTGTTCTTAGTGTCTGTGCTACTGGTGTTATATTTGGAAAGTGGTCACCTGTGCCAATGTGTTGGAGGGTATTTCCCACTTTCTTTTCTATCAGGTTCAGTGTGGCTGGGTTTATGTTGAGATCTTCCATCCACTTGGATTTGAGTTTTGTGCAGGGTGACAGGCTTGGATCTATTTGTATTTTTCTACATACTACCATCCAGTTATGCCAACACCATTTGTAAAAGATCCTATCTTTTTTTCCACTGAGTATTTTGAGCCTCTTTGTCAAAGATCGTGTGTTCATAGGTTTTTGGGTTTATGCCAGGATCTTCAGTTCCATTCTATTGATCCACAAGCCTGTTTTTATGCCATTACCAGTCTGTTTTTATTACTGTAGCTCTATAGTATAACTTGAAATCAGAGATGCTGATGCATCCTGAGGTTCTTTTGTTGAGCAAATTTTTTTTTAGCAATCCTGCCTTTCCTATTATTCCAAATGAAATTGAGAATTGTTCTTTCAAGGTCTGTAAAAAATTGTGTTGGGATTTTGATGGGAGGAGCGTTTAATCTGTAGATTGCTTTGGTAGAACTGCCATTTATACTATATTGATCCTACATATCCAGGAACAAGGGAGACCTTTCCATTTTCTGATATCCTCTTGAATTTCTTCCTTCAGTGATTTAAAATTTTTGTCAAATAAATCTGTTACTTCTTTGGTTATAGTTACTCCAAGGTATTTAATGCTATTTGAAGCGATTATAAAGGATGCTGTTTCCCTTATTTCTTTTTCAACCGTTTTATCTTTAGTGTGTAGGAGGGCTACTGATTTTTTTCAGTTAATCTTGTATCTGCTACTTTGCTGAAGGTATTTATCAGCTGTAGAATTTCCATGGTAGAATTTTGTGGATCACTTTTGTGGATAAAATCATATCACCTGCAAAGAGAGATAGTGTGACTTTTTCTTTTCCAATGTGTATCCCTTTAATCTCCTTTCATTCTCTTATTGCTTTGGCTAAAACTTTCAGAACTATATTTTTAATAGATAAGGGGAGAGAGGACATCAATGTCTATTTCCTGATTTTAGTGGGATTGCTTTGAGTTTTTCTCCATTAAGTTTGATATTGACTGTCAGCTTCTTGTAAATCGCCTTTATTGTATTTAGATACTTTCCCTGTATTCCTGATCAATCCAGGACTTTTCTCATAAAGGACTGTTGGCTTTTGACAAAGGATTTTTGAGCATCTAAGGAAATGATCATGTGGTTTGTTTTCTTCAGTTTGTTTATATGATGGATGACTTTTACGGTTTTTTGTATGTTGAACCATCACTGCATTTCAGGAATGAAGCCTACTTGATCATGGTGTATAATATTTTTTATGTTGTTTTATATGGTTTGCTAGAATTTTGTTGATAATTTTAGCATCAATATTCATGAGGGAAATTGGTCTATAATTCTCCTTCTTGGTTGCATCTTTGAATCATTTGGGTATTAGGGTAATTGTGGCCTCATAAAAAGCTTGGCAATATTCCTTCAATTTCTACTGTGTGAAACAGTTTGAGGAATATTGGTAACAGTTCAACTTTGAATGTCTGGTGGAACTCTGCACTGAAACGGTATGGACCTGGGCTTTTTTTACTTGGGAGGCTTTTAATGACAGCTTCAACTTCCTTTAGGGTTATAGGTCTGTTTAGGTATTTAAACTGATCTTGATTTAATTTTGGTCAATGATACCTGTCCAGAAAGCTGTCCATTTCATCTTCGTTTTCCATTTCTGTGGAGTATAGATTTTCAAAGTATGACCTGATAATTCTCTGGATTTCTTGGGGGGTCTGTTGTTATGTCCCCCTTTTCATTTCTGATTTTGCTGATTTGGATACTCTCTCTCTGCTTTTTGGTTAGTTTTGATAAGGGTTTATCTATCTTGTTGACTTTCTCAAAGATCCAATTCTTTGATTCATTGATTCTTTGTAATGTTCTTTTTGTTTCTATTGTATTGATTTCAGCTCTACCTTTGATTATTTCCTGCCGTCTACTCCTTCTAGATGAGTTTGCTTCTAATTGTTCTAAGGCTTTGAGCTGTGCTACTAGTTCTCTAGTGTGGGATTTCTCTAGGTTTTTCATATAGGCATCAGGTGCTATGAACTTTCCTCTCAAGACTGCCTTCATTGTGTCCCACAAGTTTGGGTATATTGTGGATTCATTTTCAATAATTTCTAGGAAGTCTTTGATTTCTTTCTTAATTTCTTCCTTGACCCAGAAGTGGTTCAGTTGAGTGATGTTTAGTTTCCATGAGATGGTAGGCTTTCTGTGATTTTTGATGTTGCTGAACTCTAACTTCAGGCCATCATGGTCTGATATGATACAAGGGACTATTTCCATTTTTTTGTATCTATTGATATTTGCTTTATAACCAATTATGTGTTAAATTTTAGAGAGTTCCATGTTTTACTGAGAAATATGTATATTCCTTTGAGTTTGGGTGGAAGCTTCTGTAAACATCTATTAAATCCATTTGCATCATAACCTCTGTTAGACTTCTTATTTCTTAGTTGAGTCTCTGTCTGGTTGACCTATCCAAGGGTGAAAGTGGGGTATTGAGGTCTTCCGCTATTAGGGTGTGAGAGTTGATGTGGAATTTGAGCTTTAGTATTGTTTCTTTACATAGATAGGTGCTTTGATATTAGGGGCATAAATATTCAGGATTGAAATCTCATCTTGACGATGAATATGTAATGTCCATTTTGGTCTGTTTTAATTTATTTTAGTTTGAAATCTACTTTGTTTGTTATTTGAATGGCAACCTCAGCTTGTTTCTTAGAGTCATTTAGGAAACATCTTTTTCCAACTGTTTACTCTGAGCCTGTGTCTGTCTTTAAGGTTGAGGTGTGTTTCTTGTATGCAGCAGAATGACGGCTTCTGTTTTTGTATCCATCGTGTTAGTATGTGTCTTTTTATAGGTGAATTGTGCCCCTTGATATTAAAGAATATTGGTGACCACTGATTGATATTTCCTGTTATTTTTAGTGATGAGTTGTATGTATTTCCTTTCTCTGGGTTTTCCTTCTGTGAGGTTATTGATTGTTTGTGGTTTCATGGGTGTATCTATGATACTTATGTTGGAGTTTTCCCTCTAATGCTTTCGGATTTGTAGATAGGTATTGTTTAAATCTGGCTTTGTCATGAAATATCTTGTTTACTCCATCTATGGTGATTGATAATTTTTCTGGGTACAGTACTCTAGGTTGGCAGCCTTGCTCTTTAAGTTTCTGTATAACTTCTGCCCAAGACCTTCTTGCTTTCATTATTTCCATTGAGTATTCTTGTGTTATTCTGATAGGTCTGCCATTATAGGTAAGTTGGCCTTTTTCTTTTATAGCTCTTAAAATTTTTTCTTTGTTCTGTATGTTTTGTGGCTTGATTATTATGTGGCAAGCAGACTTTTTTGAGGGGTCAAATCTATTTGGTGTTCTGTAAGTTTCCTTTATCTTTATAGGCATTTCCTTCTTTAAGTTGGGAAAGTTTTCTTCTATGATTTTATTGAATACATTATCTGTGCCTCAGAGCTGGAATACTTCTCCTTCTTCTATTCCTATTATTCTCAGGTTAGGTCTTTTCATGGTGTCCCAAATTTCCTGAATGTTTTGTGTTATGACCATTTTGGTTTTAGTATTTTCTTCACCTGATGTATCTATTTCCACTACTGAGTCTTCCACTCCAGAGATTCTCTCTTCCATCTCTTGAATTCTGTTGGTTATGCTTGTGTCTGTAGTTCCAACTCTTTACTTCAGGATTTCTATTTCCACCTTTGCCTCATTTTGTGCCTTTTTTTATTGTTTCTATTTCACTTTTTAGTTCCTGAATTGTTTGTTTCATTTTTGGTTTTCTTTTTCTTGGTTTTCTTTCCAGGATTTGTTCATCTCCTCCAATTTTTTGTTTGTATTTTCTTGAAGGAAATTTTTTTATATCTTCTTTGTAGGCTTCAATAATCTTTGTAAAGTTGTTTTTGCTCTTATTTTCTTCTAATTTCTCTTCATTGCTCTGTTCAGGTCTTGTAGTTGTAGAACCATTAGTTTCTCCTGGTGTTGCCTTGTTGTTGTTTATATTATTATATGTATTTTTGCACTGACATCGTCAGTGGTTCACAATTAGTCAGCTCCTAGTCAGTTGTGGCATACTGACATACTGATTTATATTGTTCTTTCCCCTCAACTGTGGCTCAGAAGAGGCATCCTTTGCCAATTTCAGCTTGTTGGGTATTTGCATGCAGAATTTTTTTAAAAAATATGTTTCTTCTAAATGAGGTCCCACTCTGAAGGTCAGTTTAGTCCTCATTCATACAATACAGGTTTCATGTTATGCTCCATCCAATGCATTATTCTGCCTAGTCAAATCTTGAACGATTCTGTACAATCTGTGAATAGAGAAGTCATGTGACCAGTACATTTTTTACATGTAAACTTACCTTCACTTTTCCTGCAGTTTCACAGACACTCCTTTTGTGTGCAAGGGATTCCACCTTTCAAAAGGGTGTAGTTCTTACTGGGCAAATACTCTACCTTTCAGTTGCATCCCAAGCTCTTCTTCTATCATTTTCCCTAAACCTCAGCCAGCCATCTCTCCCCACCTCTCATAAGCACAATAAAATATTATTAATCTCATTTGAAGAAGAATAAGTCTCTGTATGATAGCTTCTTCAGTCTTCAATTGCCTGTTTTTATCATCCTCAGATCTACCCCACCATCATCCAGGGAATCCCTTCCCTTCCCTCCTTTCTTGAGTCAAATACCATGTGTTAGATGTGACAAAATGCCTTATTTACAAAGAAGGAACTTGATTTCAGACCGTTGTCATTCACTTTGCATCTGTGGCAGTGAGTATTTTCTGGCAGAGAATATGGAGTTGAGAAGATGATCTCCTATAGCAGACAGAAGGTAATGGAAGGGTTAGGGATTTCAACACTCTCTTCACAGACATGCTTCTAAAGACCTAACTACTGGGTTCTTCCTTCTAAAGGCTCTTCCCATATTAAGGTGCAACTGTGACATCTTGCTCTTGGGCCTTTGGTTTATCAATTATCAATACCTTTTCTCACTTAGATTTTGTTGGAGTACATTCATTGGCTTCCTGAGAAGTGGAAGAAGAGTTGGATATCTAAGCAAATGTGGATTTCTAAGACTTCTTTCCTAATTGTTTTGGAGTTTTGTTGTTGCTATTTTTATTTGGATTTTGTGTGGTTTTTGTTTTTGAGTCAGCATCCCAAGCTGGCCTATGTATCCCAAATTCTCTATGTAGAACATTGTACAGATCTGCCTGCCACTGCCTCTTGAGTGCTGGGATCAAAGGTATATACTTTCCTGCCTAATTGTAAAGGCCTATGCCATATATCCTTGGTTTATCACCTTTATAACCTTTCAAAGTCTTATCCTTGCCCAATTATTTTTAAGAATGTACCTATAAAAATGTGGGTCTGTTTCACAGGATTTATACATCTTCTCTGTGCTTGGCTTCATAGTATTTTACTCTTTGTAGGGAAAGCTATGGGGGTTTATCATCAGGGTCCTTGACTACCATATAGTGATATACATAATGCATGTAAATAGTAAAAATGCCAGAGATTAATCTATCTTTATTGTTCTATTTTCTTTTTGAGACAGTATATCACTATGTCAATCCTTTGAATTTACAATACTCCTTCAGTATCTGCCTCTCGAGTTCTGGGATTATGAGCTTGGACCACCACACTGAGCAGAAATAACGTTTTTTAACTGTTTTAAATATAGCAATTCAAATCTTGAGATTTTTGAACTATAAGAAATTAAAAAATAAAAAATAAGGAAGATTGGCTTTGCAAGTGAAAGCGAATATTGAGAGTCCAGTCCCTTCATGTCTTTTTGCTGCCATGAAAGGAGCATTGGAATGTCACATTCTTTTTGCTGGGCTCACTGCACTGTAACAGGCAGGTACCTAATGTCTCGAAAAAACAGCAACAACAAAATACTGATAGCACAGAGCCTTCAGCACTCAAAACAGTGTACTTACAGAATCACTTCTTCCACATGTGTCTTATTTTCTCTCCTATTTATTACCTTTCACTTTTGTCTTTGGGTTAGACAGTTTCTACCTATGCTAATAACCACACGTGTGCACACATCTGCATCCTGTTGCTTTGTAATGTGAGTAGCTTCTCTGACTTCCTGCTATTACCCTCAGAGTTCTGCCAAATTCTAATGCTTTGTTTCTCTGAGTCTTCTGCTATTGCCTTTGTTTAAAAGTCAATCTAATTATTTTCTTTTATTTCTTTTTTATTATGAATAAAGAAGTCACATTTTCTATCCCTGTACATCCTTAATCAAGGTCCCTTCCCCCTCCTGCCACATCAGGTCATTCTTTCTTCTCCACATCTCCCCCTTCACCACCACCACCATGGCCAGGCAATCCCAAGGTCCCAAGGTCCCACTATGGCTTAGTTCAGCCTCCACTCCTGGCAAATCCAGTTTTCTCCCCGCAACATCAAGACTGAGTCAGGTGTTCCTCTAGGGGGAGTGGGATCCAAGGTGTCAGTCCAAGGAGTTTCCGATCCCAAATCTAATTATTTTCATTGAGTGATGTGGATCATATGAGTGATTTGAAAACAAAGGCAATGGATGGTTTGATCCACCATCTTGAAAGACAGTCATTTTGTTTCTTTGTTTGGATTTTTTTTTTCTTTTTCTGGCTTGAGAAGGTGTTTTAGTTTGCTTTCTTTTGCTATGACAAAGAATGTGACATAAGCAACTTGGAAAAAGAGGGGTTTATTTAGCTTATTCTACCTTGTCACAGTCTCCCATTGAGGGAAGTTAAGCAGAGTAAAGACAAGAACATGGAGACGGGGCTAAAGCAGTGGTCACAGAGGAATGTTGCTTACTATCCTGCTCTCATTTCTTGGGCTTGGTTTTTATACAACCCTGGGCCCCCTGCCTCAGGGTGGCACTCCTACAGTGGGCTGAGCCTTCCCCCATCAATGAAGACAATTCCCTATGGAATTATTAATGGTCCAATCTGATGGAGGCATTTTCTCAACTGAAATTCCTTTTTCCCAGATGTCTTTTAGTTTATGTCAAATAGCCAAAAACAAACAAACAAACAAAACAAAACAAAATTTAAAAAAAGCAAAAATATCTCACAATATTTCCCAGGATGTTCATCTTTAACCATAAATACATAAATTATTTAGTTCATGTAAATGCACTAGATTTAAATGTTTAATGTGTTATTGAACTCTAGTTACTGTCTTCATGTGCTCTATTCACTGTAATAATGGGGACACTTGCTGTATTCTTTGCATGAATTATCTTTTTTGATCTTTATTATAACTGAAATAGTTACTGCCTTTATCACTTCATTCCTCTAACAAAGAAACAAGAAGTCATAAACAATAATAATAGTTAAGAAGGAGCAGGATGACATTGAGTCTTGATGACCCAACCTCAAAGTTACAATTAACATTTTATCACACTTATTATGCTATAACGTCACAGACAATGGAATTTTTCTCCCAAAGTTCACAGCTAGGACTTCCAATGCCAAAGGCATGTATTTTGATAGAGTCTGGTGTTTTTTTTAAAAAAGAATTATACATCAGAGAAAATTACAAAACCTAAATACATGACAGAACAACAACAAAAAGAAATTAGATAGCTTTTTTATAAAGTGAGCCTTTACTGATCTCCTCAAAGCCTGATCTCACCTGAGTGTAAATCCAGTAAATAATATGCATGTACTTTGGGATGTATCAATCCATTTATGTAGTCACTAGTGGTTTCGTTTATTGACTCATCTATAGAACATGGCAGTATTTATGTTAACTGCCATGGCCACAATATGCTAAGTGGTATTCAATTGTTTTCATATCTCTCAGCCTAAGCCTGGAACACAAAACACAGATATGATGCCTCTCTGACTTGGAGAGATGTTGCTTTCAGTTTTCTTTTGTGGAGCCTAGAACAGGCATACATTTATAGGGAGTGAGATAAGATTCCAAAAATAATTTCTACACTGGGTACATTGTCATTGCTGGCCATTCAGAAAGACAATTCATCCATGACAAGACCACCACAGAAGCTCACTGAGGACAGGATGTCTGTAGTATTCAATGATAACATCCCAGAATTGAACTTGGGTAACATGAAAGCTTATGCAGAGTCTCTAAAGGGATGAATGTTCTGCCATGTCTTCCTTGAAAATGCCCATTGTCCAATGAGCTAGGAGAAGAGATCATAAATTATGGAATTTATTTGCTTGCTCAGTAATAAGCATTTTGTCGCAAATAGCTGCTAAAGGATTGAAGGGAGTAGGGCAGAGATGGCTTCTGTCTCCACAGACTTATCACATAAAAGTGGATGAGGGATGTAGTGTTGTGAATGTGATATGTCCTCTAAAGAATCAGGTGTTAAAGTCCTGTATTTTTAGTTGGTGATGATCCTGAGAGGTGAATGTTTCACAAATCATAGGGCCTTTGATCTAAGGGATTAACTTTTTGATGGAGTCACATTTTGATGGTATTGTTGGGAGGCTATAAAACTATAAGGTTGGACTTTGGTGATGAAATCAAGTTACTAGGCATAGGTGTCATTGAAGAACACATATTTTATCTCCAGGCCATTCTTATTTCATGCTCTGTTCCTGACAACCATGGAGAATGCAGTTTTCTCTACTCCTGTCATGCTGTTTCTGCCTTGTCACAGGCCTAAAAGTCATGGAGCAGCTGTCCATAGACTGGTCTCTGAAGTAAGATTGCAAATTCCTTGTTTTAGGTACCTGTCATAACAATGACTACTAATACAAATGATAATAAAAAAAAGTTTAAAAACTAGGACAAAACCATTTTCCATAATAAGGCATGCTGCAGAGAAAATGCTATCTTTTTCAGATGTAGGTCAAGAGCAAAGTTTCTACTAAAACATCTCTTGGGAAAGAAATATATAGAGATGTGGCATGACATCAAATGATTGCTCAATGACAGGGAGAGGCTGGACAGGCAAGAGGGATGAAATAAGGAAATAACAAGATCAAAGGCCTTAAGGAAGATATTGGCTTGGAGTTCAGGAGAGGAAGGACATGGGATTGAAAGAAGACCAAAACATGAGTCACATTCAGAGGACTAGGAGTTACCAGTGGGCTTTCGCTAGGATATCAGAAATTATGTAAATCAGCTTGGGTCATGTTTAGACAGGTAAAAGAAATTAGGAAGGCTGTCTAGAAAGAAATAGAAGACTGAAGGATGAAGACAAGTTGGCTGGAATAATCATAGTTTGTTTACTGACAGATGCAGACTTTATTGTTATAAAATTATGGATAATTCCTGAGCCCCAGTTTTCTCTTTTTTAACATTAAAAAAGCATTTCTGGAAATTACACAAAAAGCAAGCATTTGGTTCATGTAAGAAGGAAACAGTGACTCCTTGTAAATATGTGTGTGTGTGTGTGTGTGTTTATATTATGAAAGAGTTTTCATAATGTTGGGATCTCCATGACAGAAAGATCATGCAGGAACATGAAGTGTTTGTCTTTCTGAGTCTAACCTAGATGGAGGATAGTGTTACCTCCTAAAGTTAAAGGTTGACAAATAAAAAGCCCAGTGCCAGCTTTAGGGCCCTCCATTCAAGTTGTTGGTTGAGGGACTTTTGGACACCTCCCAAAATAATTTAGGCTATTATATTGCTGTTGGTTACCCACCAGAGCTTTGTGATACGAGCCTATTTCTGAAGACCCTGCATACTCTGGTGATAGCACCTAGAAAAATGAAATTGGTGTTGATGTAGAAGTTTTCTCCCTGCTACCTCATATCAGAAGGTGCTGTGCAGGCTATTTGGGTAGAAAAGCCACCAACAGTCTTACCAAGATGTTAATGCTGTAAGATATAATAATGACTGAGATAGAATAATCAGTGGCCTAGCAAGATACACTTATAGGTACAATGATACAAATACTATGTAGTAACCTACTACTTTTTAATAAATTGAATTTAAAGCCTGACCTACACAGGGAAATGTATGCTTATTACTGTAAATCTGGCTAAAAAAACATGTGACTGGGGATCTCATAAGGGTAAACTTGATACTATGCTAAATAGACATAGTATCAAGATGTCTCCTCAATATGTACCTCTATTCTATAAGCCAATAGACTACACATGGATTAGTGCTCTTGCCAGTTCTCATCAGAGAAGTGACTTTGTAAAATGAACAGAGACACAGAACTAGTCAAAGTGTAGAGAATAAGTGTCTATGGAGTGTTCAGCCATAATTGGGGCATCTACACTACAAACATCTCACAAGGCTCAGGGAACATTGTTAAAGAGTGGAAAAATATTGTAAGAGAAATTGAGAAAGACTAGACAAAACATTGTCTTCTGGATGCAACAGAAATGTTGCATTCATGAATTCATGGCAGATGTGATTGCTACACAAAACCTACATATGATTAGGTCAATCAACAATCCAGCATGAATGAGAAACTCATGAGGACTCATTACTAGCTAAAGAAATTTTGACAGTTGATGCCTATTAGGCAAGGAAGAATCAGGTCTTTTTTTAGGGATGTCGACCTACGTAGGTCGACCATGTTATAGGAGATGGCCCCATGCTCATACTTATAAGTAGCATTAATCAGACTCAGTGAAAATGAAAAC
The DNA here is from genome assembly GCA_004025045.1 of Sigmodon hispidus. Classification (NCBI taxonomy): domain Eukaryota; kingdom Metazoa; phylum Chordata; class Mammalia; order Rodentia; family Cricetidae; genus Sigmodon; species Sigmodon hispidus. The sequence goes on from PVIH01018729.1 coordinate 27,660, forward strand.
AACACAAATCAAAAGAAAACATGAAGTTGGGAAAGGAATAGAAAGGAGGAGCTGGGAGGATTTGGAAAGGCGGAAGGGTAATATAAAAAAGTAATGTCTGCATGTATGAATACTCAAAGTATAGTTTCATATTTTGTTTTAAAAAGAAAATAGCCAGAGATTCCAATGCCCAGCAGAATAATGAAAGTCAGAATGGAGTCTGTTTCACACTGAGCAGATCATGAAGGGAAGGGAATGACTAGCAAGCAGTATGGCAGGTCCAAAAAGAGTTGTGCATGCATTGCAAAGTTGTGCAACTCTGAAAATCTGGGGCCTGTTCATAGGTAAGATGTCAAGGTTCAAAGTGACCTGAACAAAAGTTTTGCCCAAGTGAATGATGAATTAAAAGAAAAAGATGAAAGGATCACTAGAGAGTGGTTCACTGTTAATTTATATAGAACAGTCTCACACAGGAAAAGAGCAAGGGAGAGGCAACTGGATGTGCATGAGAAGTCAAGCGAGAAAAGTAAAACTCACCAATCAACTCAGATAAAACTAAAAATCACCCCTGCAGTGATTGAAAATACATGGGTTAGAAGGTACAAGTTGGATACTGATAGAGAGGAAAATGTATAAAACGCCCTCTCACTGCTGAGATTCAAACTCTGGGTCTCATGCATACAGAGCAAGTGCTCTGACACTGAGCTGTACCAAAAAATTCTTTTGCTGAAGTATTTAGGTACTTCATTGGTAGTGTGCTAATATTATTTTCTAAGCTTATAAAATCATACACCAGTTCAGCACATTGTCCTGGCAGAGCTAGAATGGAGTAGGCTTCTACCGGACTCCAGAATCCTGCCCAGAAAGAGAAGTAATCATAGGGGCCCTGATCTACCCACAGGACAAGAAGTCCTGAGGAGGGAGCTGCAAAATACATTCCAAACTAGTGGGATCACAACTCTTGTTTATACAATTTTCATTTGGTGAAACAAAAGAAAAATGAAGAGAAGGTGTATATATTCCCGGCTTAGTACAAAAGAATGGCAACTCTTTCCTTGAACCTAAGCAAGATGAAGTGAGGAGTGGCCACTAGTGGATGGGATTGAAGATGTTTGAAGAAGAATCCAGCCAGTATAAATGCAGAAGAATGAGGCTCTAAGAGACTTGGGTAGGGTTGTATTATCAGGGAAGTTCTCTCTATCTTCAAAATAACTCAGCAGAGGTCTCAATGCTCACATTGTGGCATGAGTAATTTGCCTTTTCTACCTGTGCTGTGATGACCTGCCATGTGGCTATTTGGGCAGAAGAAGCATAGCCGCCAGGGATCTTAAATACGTGTTGAGCCAGTGGAGGAAGATGAGATGAAGGTAGAAAGTTCAGTAATGGCATTTAATTCTGAGACATATGAAAAATGAGTTCTTTCCTTTTGACTAACATCACTGTGCTCTCCCAAAAGGGATGCACATGAATCATACCAGAGGCCATCACAGGAGCAGTGTTTAGTGGAGAGCAGAGGTAAGACTTAATGAATTCAAGTTGGGAATAAACAAAAAGTGAGATTTATCTTTTTTAACCATAATCCAGACTCTGTGTATTTTCCATCTTTACATAGTATATTATATTTTTATACTCTGTTTCTATTTCTTTTTATTATAAAAAAAGGTCTTTTTTTTTAATCCATGTGTTCCTTTGTTCAGGCTCCCTTCCCCCTCCTGCCCCTCCCAGTCACTCACTCTTGTCTCCATCAGTTTATCTCCTCCCCAGCAAGGGCAGGAGGTCCCAAGGTGGCTTAGTTCAACATCCACTCCAGTCAGAGTGAGAGATTTTTAACTTCGAGAATAGAGGATGGTTTTAGCAGAGATAGGCTGGCTACCACGCTGTCTATGTACACGATGCAGCATTGCCCAGGTGTGGATTGAGCAGCAGTGGTGAGTATTGCAGCCAGCCATGCTTGGCTGCTTGGATCTCAGTAACTCAGATGAGCAGCACAGCTGACTAACAAGAGCCTTATGACTGCGAATATTGACACAGACCACCTGAGGGAGAGAACTGACTTCACCCCTGTATCAGTTGTGTTTCTGGGAAGTCTTGTGGCTTGCTAGGCATAATGCTGGTCATAGTAAAACACTGAAATCATTTACTAAAACAACATATGAAATTTATGTGACATGTAGTAACTTTTCCGTGAATTTTATCTTTTAATGATCATTCATTTTATTTAGTTTATCTTTCTAGTTTTTTTAATGTTTAAGGTATGTTCATTTACCCTTTTGCTGAACAAATTAATATAGAAGACTCGTTTTAGTGACCCTTAGACCTAACTGACCATATTGACCTTCTCTTCCTCTCTGTGTCTGAGAAACTTCTGTGGATCTACATGTACAAACACTCTGGAGGTGCTGGGAATGTTTATCTTCAGAGACAGTGTGCAAACAGTGACCACCCTGTTTCTATTTTCCTATACATGTGTCCCAGCCTCACCTGCTTGGAGAAAACCCAAAGGAAGTCAGTCTCCAAGCTCTCAAAACAGGGGACAATTATCTTTACATAACCCATATCTTCTTTCAGGTGATTTTGACTTTGATGTGGACAGAATTCCTTTTGCTCTTTGAGCCTGGGCTATGTGCATTCACCCCTCAACATTATGGAATATTGCAAAGGATGTGTCAGAGGATGTCTAATGAAGACTTGTTCTTTAGTGACTGTGGACTCTAGCACATAAGGAGATAGGCAGAGTTTCTCACTGACAATATCATGGCCAGAATAAACCTTATCAGAAACACTGGCTTCCACATTGTGATGGTCTATCTGAATTATTGATTTGAATGAGTTGAGAAATACTTGAGCCCACTCCAGAGAAAACTAAGAAGTAAGGCCCACTCTGAATTTGGTGGCACAAGCCCATAGGCTGAACTCTTGTTGGAATTAAAGAAAAAGGAGAAAGCCCAGTAGTATAATAGTCTCATAATAGTCTCTCTGTCATTCTCTCTCTCTCTCTCTCTCTCTCTCTCTCTCTCTCTCTCTCTCTCTCTCTCTCTTCTTCCCTTCTGCTTTAGCCCTGAAAAATCCAAGCTCAAACCTCAAAATTCTACTCAAACAGTCCCCTTTCTGAGATGAATTCCTAACTGCACCAGAGTCTCAGTGTCAGCTTAGTCTGTCACATCTGCTGAGATCTGGGTTCCAAAACTCCACGCTGGGCAGTGCTTACTCATTCAAGTGGCGTGACAGTATAATGATGTCTCTTTAAATTATAAGTTTGAGAGCATTCTTTCTTTTCTGTTTTTCTCTTCCTCCTCCCTTCTTCTCTCTCACCCATTCCCTTCCTTCCTCTCCCCACTCTTTCTATTTCTTTCCTCCTGTATCTCTGTGTGTCTGTGTGTGTTTTGTGGAAAGTATATAAGATGGGATAGTGTGATGGATTAGCAGTGAAGATGTTTGTTCTGCAAACTTAGAGACCTGAGTTCTATCTCTGGGACCCATTTCAAGGTAAAAAGAATCAATGCCACAAATTGTCTTCTGTCCTCCACATGTGCACTGCAGCTAAGTTCCCACCCCATATATTAGTATTTCAGACTGTGTAAGTTTGGTACATGACTATCATTAAGCATGGGAATATGCAGTCAGTCACAGTTCCTCATTAGCAACTTAAAGGGTTTGGATAGCTCTTGCCTAGAAAAGACTGAAGTTCACAGACACAAACACTACCCTTTTGCAATCTGTCATAGCATGGATGGCTAGATTTCCTACACAGGAGTCAGCATGTAATTGACAAAGGTATTAGGCAGATATCATCCCTAAATTCTTTTAGAGATTATTAGCAATGGTTTAACTATTAATTATTTAAATTAACTTAATTAATATTTAATTATTAGTGATTTAGCCTGTGGATAAAACTGTCAGGAGCTGCTTTGGACATAACTGACTGGTCTATACATACCAAAAATGTGGTTTCAGTAGTTTCCAACCAGGGGAAAATTTTAGAAGTTTGTAAAGTAGCATATCTGATTTGTGATTTTATATATATGCACATATACATTTGAGATTATATATAGAGTTACATATATGGGATTTTACATGTGTTCATATATTATGTACAAGTTGTATATATTTTAATATGTATTATTTATATACTATATATATGTATAATCAGTTATATCACTTCCTCTGCTATTTGTGAGCCTGCTACCCTAACTTCTTATTGCATAGCTAGAAATAGTAACATTTTAATATACTGTCTAGCATGATGCACATAATTGAACATTTTATTTGTACTGTTGCTGTTTGAAGCTGTGCCATAAAATTTCTGTAGCATGAAATGAAAATTGGTGAAAGTGACCATATTAAGAAAATAAACTGGTAGAGTCATGTATAATGGATACTGTACACTGTGAAACATTCTTAAAAGTCAGAGCATGTATGTGGTTCAGTACAATATTTGCTCAAGACCCTTGTCCAACCCACAGCACCAACTGAAATCATTCAAATTCTAACAATTAGCAATACTTTATTGTTCAACAGCATATGACTTCTAGTTAAGTAAGTACCAATTTCTCCAATATTTACAAAACAATGCTTTTAAAGATATAAATCCTATTCTGCCATCAAAGAAAAAAAAAGAATTTAAGATAGATGAATGAATTAGGTCACTAGCTAAAAGATAACAGTTTTCTTTCAGATCCAGAGATAAAAGTCTCATTCTTTACACTCAATACCTTGATCATCTCATAATTTAGTCCAGGAATTCTCAGCCTTCCTAATGCTGTGATCCTTTAATTCAGTTCTTCATGTTTTGGTTACCCTCAGTCATAAAATTAGTTTTACTACTTCATAACTATTGTTATGAATCAGAGTATAAATATCTGTGTTTTCCAATGGTCTTAGGTAATCCCTGTGAATAGGTCATACAATCCCCAAAAGGGTCATTATCCATGAACCGAGAACTGCTGATTAGTCTGTACCGTGATGTAGAAGATCTGCCTCTCAGCTAAGATTTTTCCAAAGCCAGGACCTGCTCTATGGTCTTCTATGGCCTCCCCGAAAACTCTGACTCACTCCTTAAACTCTCTAGCTGGCTGCAGAATCTGAAAAAGCAAGTAGCTGTACTTTCTTTCTTTTTCAAAAGCTTTACTTGTTGATTTTATTTAATGGGTGTACTTGATCTGCATGTAAGTATGTATCCCATGTGCATGCCTAGTTCATGGAGGGGGAAACACGAGAAGGCACTTGACCCCCTGGCTTTGGAGTTACAGATGGTTGTGAGCCATGAAAGTGGTGGGATTGAACCCAAGTCCTCTGCAGAAGCAGCAGAAGCAATCTTAACTTTTGAGTCTCTCTCACCTTCAGGCAGCTTTGTGAATCTGTGCTTTCTTTATGTGCATATACTTCATAATAGTCTCTGTGACTTCTCTTATCTCTGACCCATATATCTTTCTTCACATTCAGACTTAGCTCCCTCTGCATTAATTACCTTACTCTTACTGTTATAAAATACCATGACCAAGGAAACTTATACAGAAAGAATTTTTTTGTTTGTTTTTCATTTTGGGTTTTTATTTTTGGCAGGGGGTGGGGTGTTAAACAAAGATCTGTAGCTTTTCTGTCTACCAACAATGACCTTGCCAAGACATAATTCAGGAAAATATTCTTAGTATCTTCAAAAATAAATTACTAAGGATATCAAAATGGTTAAAGATTTGTACAATAAAAAATTACTAAGGAAAGTCAATTATAAAGAATAGGAAATGCCCTTCCATGTTTGTGGGTTCACAGAATTATTGTGAAAGGCTATACTACTGAAAGTGCTCACTAATCAATGCAATCCAGTATAAAATTCTACTGACATTCTTCATATAAGTATAAAAGAAAATCCTAAAATTTAAATGGAAACACAAAATTTCCAAATAGCAATGCAATCCTAAGATGAATGATGCTGGAGATATCTCAATACTAGAGTTTGACATCAAAGATATCATGGTGCAGGCACAGAAACAGACTTTTAAAAAATCAATGAGATAGCAAGGATCCAGAAATAAATCCACCCACACCCATCTGCATCCACCTAAAAATTTTAAGGGTATCAAAAACATATACTGGGGGAGGAGTCAGTAAATGGTAATAGGAAAACTTTATGATGAAGAATATTAGATGCACCTTTATTCCTCTGTACAAAAAGAAACTTTTCAAAATGCAACAGAAATTTTAATATAAGACTTAGATGTTGAAAGTGCTGGGTAAAAACATTCAGAATATAGGCACATGCAAAATTTTCTGAAAATTGATCTAATAGTACAAATAACCCTTAGAATTAATAAATTGGATCATATCATATTAGCAAATTCTGTCCAGCAGAGAAACAACCACATCAGCTTACAGAATGTGAAGGACTCTTGAGCAGCTATTATTCATCAGAGAAGGGTTAATATCTAGAATACGAATAGAATAATAAAATTAAATGCCAACATCCAGTCTTCTAGTAAGTAGACAGTTATCAAAAGAAGACAAACAAATTGATAATAAGTTTTAAAAGTTTAAAATTCTTAACCACCAGAAAATTACAAATTAAAACTAAATTGGATTCTATCTCACCTCAGTCAAAATGTCTACTATCAAGTGAGCTTGCAGAAATAGATCAGCCATTAAGAGCATGTACTACCCTTGCAAGAGGACCTAAGTTTGGTTCCTAGGACTCACATCAAACAGCTCACATCTGCTGATAATGCCAATTCTGTATGTGCTGATGACCTTCTTCTAGATTCTTTGGGCATTGCATTAACATGTACATACCTTCCCTACACAACACACACATAATATATTAAATTATTTTATATAATAGCAAAAATAAAGTAATGAACATGGGAGGGAATGAAGAAAAAAATGGAATGTGTAAAGGATTATAATTATATTTTAATTAAAATTTTAAAATTGATAAACAAAAGGCAAAAATAAAATAAATTGCAACATTTGCTGGTAAGGATGTGGAGAAACCAGATTCTTTATATATGATGGTTGGGATATAAGTTGGTATAGCTGCTATGAAAATTAGCATTGAGTTGTCTGAATGAATGAATGAATAAATAAATAGATAGATAAACAAATAAATAAATATAGAACTACCATACAACCCAGCTATCTCATATTGGTATATAACCCAAAAACTCTCAAATCTCACTACAGAAACACTGGCACATCTACATTTATCACTGCTCTATTCACAAAAATCAAAAAATATAATCAAGCTACATGTCCATCAACATGAAAATGGATAAAGATAATATAGTCAATATTTACAATGGAATTTTATTCAGCTTTAAAGAAAAAATTAAATCACATCACTTACAAATTATGGATCTGAAACTTACTGTTACATTAAATAAGCCAGAAAATAAGCCAGACTCAGCACTCTCTTTCTTTCTCTCTCTGTCCTTCTCTCCCTCTCTCTCTCTCTCTCTCTCTCTCTCTCTCTCTCTCTCTCTCTCTCTCTCTCTCTGGGTGTGGGGAGTGTATGTGTAGGTCATGAAGATAGAAAGTGGAGCATGAAAAGGCAAATAAAATCTTAAGAAAATGATATGGAAAACAGAAACATGGATGGCATGAAAGCAGAGGGACACATTGGAGTTCTGGAAAGAAGCATATTAGAAAGAGAAGCCCAGGACATATTGTGGAGGAGAGATGTGGAGTCAGGCCACTGAGAATAAAGCACTATGAAAATATCACAATGGAACCATGAACTATGCATTCTGATTTTAAAAGATAAAAATAATAATTGTTCTATAACCAAAGAATTCATTTCACAGTGTAAATATCTCTGTGGTGGTTTAAATTGAAAAGGCCCCCATAGACCCATAGGGAGGGGCACTATTAGGAGATATAGCCTTGTTGGAAGAAGTGTGTCACTAGAGGTGGCCTTTGAAGTTTCAGGTGCTCAAACCAGGCCTAGTGACTGCTGATCCATATGTAAAATTTTTGGCTACCTCTCCAGTACCATGTCTGGCTGTATGTTACCATGCTACCCACCAGGATGACAATAGACTAAACCTTTTAACTGTGAGTCAGCCGCAATTAAATGTCATCTTTATAAGAGTTGCCATGGTCATAGCATGGCAATAGAAATCCTAAGACAAAATCTTTAAATATTTTGAACATCAACTTTTAAACTGATGGCATTTTAAGACAGTATGCATATGGTCTTACTACCAGTATAAAATTGTCATATTGCCAGGTAAAAGGTCATTTCTCTGAATCATTGGATCTCTTTGCTGTAATCTCTCAGTTATTTTTAAACTTATCTAAGGTACAGTATTAAGTCATCTGCTAGATACTTTGACAAGAAACAGATGGGGAAGACACAGCAGCCCTCTACTGCCACATCTCACCCCAGAAGTGACACATATTGCTACTACTTACCTAGAAGCTGGAGCCAGTTATGTGGGTATAGCCTAATTGCAAAGGAAGCAGGGTGAGATGGCTAATCTGGTTGTCATCTTGACACATCTGTGAAGAAAGACACCTCAGTTGAGAAACTGCCTCCATCATACTGGCCTGTGGGAATGTCTAAGGGACATTTCCTTAACCACTTAATTGGTAGAGAAGAGCCATCTTCTTACGCAGTGTGCTAGGACTATGTAAGAAAGGTATCTGAGAAAACTATGGAGCACATGCCAATAAGCAGCATTCCTCTGTGATTCTGCTTTTCATCCTGCCTTCAGGTTCATGGCCTGGCTTCCCTCAGTGGTAGACTGCAACCTGTAAGCCAAACAAACCCATTCATTTCATATTAATTTTGGTCCGAATGCTTAGCAAGCAAAAACCAACAAAGACATTGGTACTTCCTTGAAAACATGGTGATCGCTGGTAAGTTTCAGATACTATTTTGTACAGAATACTTTTCTGTCAACTTGACACAAGCTAAAGTCATGTGAAAGGAAGGAGCCTCAGTTAAGGAAATGCCTCCATAAGATCGGGTTGGGAAAGCCTATAAGGTATTTTCTTAACCAATGATTGATGAGGGAGGGCTCAGCCCACAGTGGGTGGTGCTATCCCTGGGCTGGTGGTCCTAGGTTCAGGTAGAAAGCAGGCAGAGCAAGCCATAGAAAGCAAGTCAGTAGCAGCACCCCTCTGTGGCCTTTGTATCAGCTCCTGCCTTAAGATTCCTGGCCTGCTTGAGTTCCTGCCCTGCCTTCTGTTAATGATGAACAGTGCTGTGGAAGTATAAATGTAATAAACCCTTTCCTCCCCATGTCTCTTCAGTCATGGTGTTTAGTTACAACAATAACCCTAATTAAGTTGCCTTCTCATTGGAATGATTCATTCCCTAGGAAATAAAGGTTGTTTTGTTTAAAATTATATTCATTGAAAACTCAGTGATGTGCTTCCTCCAGCAAGCTTGTTTCTTCTAAAGGTTCCATAACCTCCCCAAATAGTACCACTGTAGAGAAAGAGTACCCCCCCAAAAAATCACCCTGACCCTAGCCTATTGTGGAGATGGGAGATTTGGAAACCTCATTCCTGTTAGTTCAACATTAATGATCAATGTTTCAGAGTTAGTGCCCAAGCAATACTCTGGCCCACTGTACTTTTCTACTATCTCATTGTACATGTTCCAGAAACCAGATAAAAGCTTCCCTTCCCCCTAACCTTCTACAGCAGTCTCGGCTCCCTGTCAGAGGCAGTGGCCATTCTGCTCTTCTCTCTTACAAATCTCTTGCGTGAGTTTTTTTTTTTTTTTTTTTTTTTTTTTTTTTTTTTTTTTTTTTTTTTTTTTTTTTTTTTTTTTTTTTTTTTTTTTTTTTTTTTTTTTTTTTTTTTTTTTTTTTTTTTTTTTTTTTTTTTTTTTTTTTTTTTTTTTTTTTTTTTTTTTTTTTTTTTTTTTTTTTTTTTTTTTTTTTTTTTTTTTTTTTTTT
>PVIH01018730.1:0-37543 GCA_004025045.1 Sigmodon hispidus
CCCATCCCCTCCCTGGGCAGGGAGCAGACAGTCCTATGGTCCCACTGACCCAATAATGCTTAGATCAGTCTCCACTTCTGGCCAAATCCAGTTCTTTCCCCCCTCCCTCAAGAGTGAGTCAGGTGTTCCTATAGTTGGACTGGGGTTTGAAGGGTCAGTCCAGGGTGTTTCTGATCCCAAGCTGTTCGGTTAACAAATGCATACTTTGTAACCTTGAAATAGTTAAAATGTTATTAAAATACTAAAAATAAAAAACAGCAATAACAGAAACAAACACAAGAAAATATGTACTTACTACAGAATTCTGCTATAACTTAAAAACTAAGACAAATACATATCATATAATTCCATAAAACTCAAAAAGTAAACAAAGCCTTTAAAAGTTACAAAGCCAGTGAAACTCTGATAACAATCATAGTATTTTTTAATATATATCTTCATTATTTGGTGTTCTAACATTATTCACCCCAACAAACTCAGTTATCAAACCTCTCAGAATCATGCCCACTCTTATGATCTCCCCACTCCTTGGTCCCCCACCAAAACATTCTGATAAGTGCATGCATACATATGTATATATACTATATACCTTTATAAGTATACTTACATTGTAAGTATAATATATGCTTAAGTATTATATATGTGCTATATAATGATATAATATATGCATATAATATCTATTTATCAATCTATCTATCTATCCTATCTATCATCTATTTATTTATGTATCTATCTAAAAACTTAAAGGATATCACTAGGGCTAATAACGTTCTTTCGAGAACCACAAAGTAACAAAAATCCCAATAATAGACAGGGGAGATATCCTTTAAAATTATTGATTAAGGTAGTCCAAGAGACATCAAAATAATACAGACTGTAGCAGTTGCCCTTTGTTGCTTCTCAGAAATTGTTGTTCCACTCCTATTGCTGAAGATAGCCATACTTAAGACACAGTACTCTGAGTTTTCAAGCTGGATTAAAATTTATACCCTTCCTTTTTCTTTCATTCTAGCCTCCATGGTACCAGAAATTATTGTGCAGGCTTTCAAAATAGGGAAAGCAATTAATAGTCCTACAAAGTTCTGACATTTGTTCACCATAACAATGTCTAGCATAAGACAAACCATACATAATGGTTCAATTAGTGGCATTCACATGTTGGCAATAACTAATAAATGTAATAAAAATCATACTTAAGACTCATACAATAAAGATAAACCATGCCATTTTCTAGAGATTAGCCAAATTTCTAAGAAGTAAGCTTATGAACTTTAGAAGAGAATTATGTAAGAGAATCTAATATTACCATGACCTTACAAGACCATAATAATTCCTACGTACATTATCAAGTTCATCCTTATATTCACAGATAAATGTAGCTATCACTGCTAGTCAAATACCTTGGTCCTCCTGGAGCTCTAATTTATGAAAAAAAAAAAAAAACCTGGATGTAAAAATCTCCTGGGGTTCTGTGTGACCTGGCTCATCTGTGAGCTGCCTGTTTCCTGATGCAGTCCTCTCTATCACCTCCCTGCCTCAGAAGCCTGGTAGTGGTTGTCACGTTTCAGAGCTTTGATTTCTTGCTAGCAAACATTAACAACTACATTACCAGCATTGTTAACTGAGTTACCAGAAAAAAAAGTGTATTCTGCTACAACAAAAGTAGAAAAATAGAAATCAATATTATGGTCTTTTTACTTGTCTAAAGAATTTAAATAGCAGTTTAATACAGGTTTAAACTTTGCATCAAATAATAATCAGTGCTACATTTTCCTTTGTATTTTCATCAATGAAATGGATATATCATTATTCTTTTCTTCAAGCCTCTAAGGTCCCATAAAAAGGGAAACAGTTTCTTGAATTAGCAGTGCATTTTAGAACTGCAGAAAATCAGTCTGATGTAATTTCTCATTTACTTAATCAAGTCACAAAAATTCTTGTGGTGCTTGCTATGTAACATTTATTATAGTGATAGCAGGTGGCATTTCAGTAGCAACTAACAACAGCAAGAATTCTAGGCATTTTTATTTATGTCAGCAGATACAAAAATAAACAAGCTAATAATGTGCAAGGTTGAAAAATAAAATGAACATTAATAATTAAAACACAGTGTATAAGACCATGTAAATAAAGAGGTAGAGTGAATTTTTGAGGAACATAAGAAGGCGTTCTTTGTTCAAATGTTAACAATGTGACATATGAAAATCTTTGGCAAATTCCAAATCTAAAACCTACTTGACATTACCTGTGCCCCATCCAAATTCAAGATGACTATGTAGAAAGTTTCTGAGTAGCCTTGCTTCAGGGTGGCCTTCACGGGCTGCAGTTTCTATCCAACAGATTGAAGAATATGACAGAGAAGCCATGTTCACAACTGTCAAGTAAGGACTAAGACCTTTGAAACCTTAAAGCCCAGTGCTTATTGACACATCCCCTTCAACAAGGCCATGCCACTAAATCTTCTCAAACAGTTCTACTCACTTTGAAACAAGTATTCAAACATATGAACTTATGTGCGGTGTCATTCAAACTACCACAGTAGCCATTAAGATAATATATAACACTAAAACAAATGACTTTATTATATGCATAACAAAAAGTACTTCTGTTTAGGTTTCACAGTTTTTCCCAAAAAAAATAATTTTAATACTCATGTTTTCTGTTGTTAATTATGTCACTTTGGATGTGATATTTCATAGGTTTTAAACTTTCTCTTTGTGCAGTAAATATATAGTAGATTTATACATCTTTGTATGGAATTACATTAAAGTTAAACAAAAATATTACATATGTAATATAAAGCACATTTTCTAAAATTGTAAGATTAAAATAATAATAATCAAGTTTTTAAAATGTTTTTAAGCACTGTGTTGTTTAGAGTATGTGAGCCTTTATCAAAAGCTAGTGGTGGCGAGGCCTTTGATCTCAGCACTCAGAATGTACAGGCAGGCAGATCTCTGTGAGTTCAAGGCCAGTATAGTCTACAAAGTGAGTTCCAGGACAGCCAGGGCTGTTACTTAGAGAAATCCTGTCTCTACACCCCCCAAACAAACAAACAAACAAAAAATCCCTCCAAATCATTATACTATCATCATTTGACCCTTAGGGGATTGTCTAAGTTTAGAAAATTTGTCTAAGTTTAGAATTACAGTTATCCACTTTTACAGATACATAAAATTAAATTTATAGAAGAAAAATTATTTACAGACAACAGTTATTAATTATATAATAAAATACTGAAAGACATATGCTCTTATGTGCAGGTCCATGAGTTTTGTCACATGCACTATACTTCATTCCTGGAAAGCTTCATGCCTGTTTTAAGATATGAGATTCTCAGACATTGCATTTTATGTCTTTCCATACTCTATCAGGTCAACGTTGAGTAATCTCAATGGCAGAAAATATAATAACAAAAAAGCACTCTGATGAAGACATCAGAAAATAAGAGAGGAGGTTTTCAGTAACTCAAAATAAGCCTGGACAGAACCCTCTCTCAAATCCTACCACCCCCAGTTAAAATAGAAATAAAACCTGAAACGAGAAATGTGGCAAAGTCAAAATTTTTTGAGCACCAACATAATAGCATAAGAGGAGTATTCTATGCCTGATGTCATATGATGTGTCACATTCAAAACTTACATGTAACAAATATATGTATGTATATATAAAACATATATATGACTAAATGTAATTTATGGGTATGTTACTGGATATATCAGCCTCACTTAGATCAAGGTCAGTATCAGAAAAAAATGGTTATTCTAAATTAGAGTTTATAATTTGGGATATGATATTTTTGTTTGTTTTATTGTTTATGTAAGAGAAAAATATAAATTTTGGTAGGTACTGAGTGTGGAGGACCAGGTAAAACATGGGAATAGAAAATAATATGATCAAATATATATTGTGTGAAATTGTAAGAGAATAAAAATAGGAAAAATAATATTAAAACTTTCATGAAAAGCAATAAAAACTGAACTCATATAGAAGTAAAAACTTTGTCTCAGTACTGTAGTATAGAAATCCTGTCTGTATTCCCAGTCTTTGTGCTTATAAAGTTCCTAATTAACAACTTCCAAGTACATGAGTTAATCCCTTAAAATAAGATCTCTGCAGAAAGTCAAAATACAAGTAAAAAACTTAATTTCTTTTCTGCATTGTTTACAATTTTAAACATGAAATCATGTTCTGAGTATATCTCCACGTAATATATTTAATAAAATAACATCATACTGATGTCAATCAAGATTTAGAAAGTAACAGGTATGAACAAAGCATTTTATGCTTAGAAATATATATGTATGTACATTAATGCAAGCAGAAAGAATCAGTGAAAAAAAAAAAGAGGCCACACATATGAAGGAGAACAGGAAAGGGTATATGAGTGGGTTTGAAGAAAGCAAAGTAAGAGAAATGATCTAGTATATAATAATCTCAAAATAAAAAAAAAGCAGCAGAAGTGCCTTTCAAATCCATGTGAGTTTTCAAGTTGCCTCGGGGCTTGTTCATAGCCAGCAGTGCCTAAGACACTGTACTGAGTACACATGATAGCTACTTCAGAGGCAGTTCACTGAAGCTGAAAATGGAAAGATGAGCTTAGTACAGATATTACAGTTTATGTCTTAGTAGACACAAAATGTATGTGCTTAGTTAGTATTGTCAGAGGAGCGAAAGGTTGTAACGAACACAGGGTTTAAAGTCTACATTGTACCACCCTGCATGTGTGAATGAGAGCTTTAGCATAGCTGATACGTACATCAGACTATTTGATGACAATCAGGTTTCCAGGTATTCATTTGATACTTTACATAATAAGAAATATCTAAAAGCAAGTAAAATAGAAAACTCAAGGGACATCAGAAATTATGTGGCTTTGTCTTTTCTGTTGGGCTTTAGCAATCACTAGCACATTTCTATTCTCAAGGAGCACTCCAATTCTGGGTCATAACTCATACCTCCATCACAGAACTTATCTCAGGGAATGATGGTAGCACATGAGTAGATGTCCTATAGGAAAAGTAGATGCTGGACTAGCCAGTGGACTCAGAAATGGTAGAAGGGCTTAAATATGTCCAATGAAAGTATTTTCGGGATATCCATTTTAAAGCAAGGAGAATTAGTATTCCCTGGAACTCCATATTGGGATGTGGATCTGGTTTAGCCCTTTCCTCCTAGGCCTCTAGGCTTTTTCTCATAGCACAGCTCCACAGCTTTTGTCAGTAGCAAGTACCAAGATACATAACTTTCTTTATTTTAATTTAAATAAATATTTTATTTGTATTCATTTAAGAATTTTTAAAATTTATTTTACATGCCAACCGCAGATTTCCCATCTCATTCCTCTTTGTGCTCATTCCCAGCCTTCCCATGACCCACCCTGAATCTCCTTCTCCAAAAAATGTAAAGCCTCTCATGGGAATTCAGCAAAGTCTGGTACATTTAGTTGAGAAAGTTCCAAGGCCAGCCTTTCTGCATCAAATCTATACAAGGTATCCCTCACTTAGTAATGGGCTTCTGTAGCAGGAATAGATTCTGATGCAACTTCCAGGGTCCCCTTAAACAGAATGAGCTACACAACTGTCTCCCATATGCAAAGAGCCTGGTCCTGCCCAAATGCAGGTTCTACAGATGCCAGTCTAAATTTCCTGAGTTCCCACTAGCCTGATTCAGTTGTCTCTGTAGATTTTCACACCATGATCTTGACTGCACTCTGGTTTATATAATCCCTCATCCCTCTCTTAGACTGGATACCTGAACTCAGCCTTCTGCTTGGCTCTAGATGTCTGCATCTGCTTCCATAAGTTACTAGATAAAGGCTCTATCATGACAGCCTGGTTATTCACCAGTTTGATTACTAGGGTAGAACAGCCCCAAATAGTTGAGAAAATTGGCTCGAACTAGTTGCCAAGGCATGCACACAATGTACTGTCTTATGAGTTAATCTGAAGTCTGCATGAGGGTCTAGCAACAGGTGGTGTCAGAGATCCTGATTATACCTAACCAATGAGGGATGACCATAAAGGTCATCAGATTGGGACAAAACCTGCGTTTATAAAACCATCATTATTGCTGAATAAATAAGTTATTTGTTTGCCTTTTACCTGACTCCTGATGTCTGCACCATTGATGCTTTGCCTTCTTACCTACTTCCCCAAGGGAGTACTTAGGATCTTATACAACAGTAACAGGAATAGGCCAATTTGGTGATATGTTACATAGTTAATAAAACCTGGAATATCAAGAAATCAACACACAGTCAAAACCTGAACAGATATAGATCAGAGAGTTCTTGATCTTTGAGTACAAGGTCAAATAGCTGGGCTTCAATAGCAAATACCTTTAACCCTAGAATGTGGAAAGCCAGGAGTGATGACCTATGCCCTTAATCTCATAACTTAAGAGACAGAGATCTTTCTGTGCTTCTGTGAATGAGTTTAAGGTTGACTACCCAATACAGTAACTCACTCCTTTAATCCTAACCAAGATGGGATACAGCTGGGCAAGAAGGATATTTAAGGTAGGCTTAGGAAAACAGCAACAATTAGAAGAGACCAGGAGCAAGGCTGAGGAACCTGGAAGATAGCTGGGTGAGACTTGACTGTGGTGTTTCCTCTTTGATGTCAGCCTTTCCCTGATATCTGGATCTGAGTCTCTTTCATGACAAACAGAATTTATGCTACAGGCCAGCTAAGGCAGGTTAACCCCTCTTCTATTGCTAGCAATCTAAGCTGGGGTTATCCTTGTAGATTACTGGGATCTTCCACAAAACCAGGTTTCTCCCTATGCCCTCTCTCAAGATATGCCTTTCATTGCTTTCCCACAAAGATATTGTTCCACTGGGCCATCATATCTCCTATGTTCTCATCCCCCATCCCCTCCCCTTTATGATCATCTACCCTCAGTTTACTCAGGTGATCTCATCTATTCCTCCCTTCCAGGGGATCAATGTGTCCTTTGTAGAGTTTTCCTTATTAGCTAACTTCTCTGGCACTGCAGCTTGTAGTCTGGTTATCCTTTGCTTTACATCTATTATCCACTTATGAGTGAGTACATACCATGTTCATATTTCTGAGTCTTGGTTTACTTCACTCAGAATGATATTTTGTAGTTCTATCCATTTACCTGCAAATTTTAGGATTTTCTTTCTTTTACTGTTGAATAGCATTGTATAAATGTACCACATTTTTATAATCCACTCTTTAGTTGAGGGAATCTAGGTTGTTTTGAAGTTCTGGCTATTGCAAATAATGTTGCTATAAACAAAGTTGAGTAAATATTCTTGTGGTTAGAATGTGAATTCTTTGGGGAAATGACCAACAGTGGCATTGTTAAATCATTAGGTAGATTGATTCCCAATTTTCTGAGAAACCATGATACTGATTTCCTCCAAAGTAGCTATAGAAGTGTATACTCTTGCCAGCAATAGAGGACTGTTCACCTTGCTCCAAAATCCCTCCTCCAGCATAGGCTGTCATCAGTGTATTTTTTTTTCAATCTTAGCCATTCTGACATGTATAAAATGGTATCTCAAAGTTGTTTTAATTTTCCTTTCCTGGATGGCCAAAGATTTTGAGTATTTCTTTAAGTGTCTTTCAGCCATTTGAGATCCATTTGTTTATTTATTCATTTATGTATTTATTTATTTAATAAACTATTTTCCCCTATGTATCTCCTTGTCCACCCTCCCTTCCCCTTCCCAATCCCTCACTTTCAGCCTTCTGCCTCCCTCCTCCTCATCCCCTCCCCCAAAAGGGCAAGAAGTCTCAAGGTGAATCAGCTCAGCCTTCAATCCTGGCGGGTCCAATTTCCTCATCCTAAGGTCATGACTGGGTTAGGTGTTCCTCTGGAGGGAATGGGCTCCAAAGTGCTAGTCCATGCACAGAAACACAGTCTAATCCCTCCCCTCAATGCTCCACATACTGCCCATATCAGTAAACTTGGATGGCCTAGTTCCTTTCCTTAAAGTTTCCCAGGTGGCTGTTCTTAATTCAGTGAGCTCCCCAGAGCTCCAGCCAGCCCTCACCGTGGGAGTTTTGCTCATAAGCCCTATCCCCTTGCTCACATAGACTCTCCACCAGGAATTCAGCCCAGTGCTCAGCCATCTATTTCTACCTTGCCATCTATTTCTACCTTTATCTCTATTCATTGTTAGATTTAAGTTCTGTGATGGTACTTCGGGTGGCTATTCATTTGATTGTAGGGGACGTCCTGTCTAGGCAACTCCTTCACTATTGGTTACAGATGTAACAAGGGACATCCTTGAGTTCTTGTAGGTTACCCTAGCACCCAGTCTTTTTCCAGCCACACATTGGCTTCCTTTATTAAGATCTCCATCTCAGTTGGCACTCAGTGGGTTGTTGGTCTGAGGGCTCTGAATCCCCTGTGTGTTGAGAGGGTCTGCTGCTCCAGTGAGGTCTCAGTACTATGACTCCAGCCTTGGTCTGATTAGATTGTGTTCCTCCAAAGCTTCACACAGTTTCAGAGCCTGGGCTTAGGCAGCAGAAGTAACTGTTTGGAATGAAGTGGGGATCCCCCTCAACTCTGACCTCTCAGCTGTGCACCTAGGGACTCAGCTGCTCCCTTGCTATCTCATTGCTATTATGACAGCCATGTTCTGAGCAGATTATGTTCTGCCAAAGCTGTGCACTGTCTCATACATAAGTGACCCACAAAATGATACCAGAGAACTTCTACCGCTGATAAATACCTTCAGCAATGTAGCAGGATACAATATTAACTCAAAGAAACCAGTAGCCCTCCTAAACACTAAAGATAAAAGGGCTGAAAAAGAAATAAGAGAAACATCACCTTTTATAATAGTTGCAAATAGCACTAAATACCTTGGTGTAACTATATCCAAAGAAGTAACAGATCTGTTTGACAAAAACTTTAAATCACTGAAGAAAGAAATTCAAGAGGATATCAGAATGAGGAAAGACCTCCTATGTTAATGGATAGGTAGGATCAATATAGTAAAAATGGCAGTTCTACCAAAAGCAACCTACAGATTCAATACAATTCCCATCAAAATCCAAACACATTTTTTTTACAGACCTTGAAAAAAACAATACTCAATTTCATTTGGAATAACAGGAAAGCCAGGATTGCAAAAACAATATCACTCAACTAAAGAACCACAGGAGGCATCATAATCCCCAACTTTAAGTTATAGTATAGAGTTACAGTAACAAAATCAGACTGGTACTGGAATAAAAAGAGACTTGTACATCAAAAGAATTGAATTGAAAATCCCGACATTAATCCAAAAACCTATGAACAACTGATCTTTGACAAAGAGACCAAAAACATTCATAGGAAAAAAGATAGTATCTACAACAAATGGTGTTGGAATAATTAGATAGCATTATGTAGAAAAATACACATAGATCCAACCCTATCACCCTGGAAAAAATTCAAATCCAAGTGGATCAAAGGCCTTAACATAAACCCTGGTACACTGAACTTGATAGAAAAGAAAGTAGGAAATACCCCCCAACACATTGGCACAGGTGACCACTTCCTAAATAGAACACCAGTAGCACAGACACTAAGAACAACAATCAATAAGTGGGACCTCCTGAAACTGAGAAGCCTCTGTAAGGGCACTTACAGGGCACTGTCAATAGGACAAAACGACAGCCTACATAATGGGTAAAGATTTATACCAACCTTACAAGTGACAGAGGATTGATCTCTATATAGAGAACTCAAGAAACTAGAGGCCAAACCTTAAATAACCCAATTAAAAAATGTGGTTGAGAACTAAAAAAGGAATTCTCAGCAGAAGAATTACAAATGGCTGACAGGCACTTGAAAAAAGTGTTCAACATCTTTAGCCATCAGAGAAATGCAAATCAAAACAACTTTGAGATACCACCTTACACCTGTCAGAATGGCTAAGATTAAAGACACCCATAACAGCCTATGCTGGAGAGGTTGCAGAGCAAGGGGAATACTCCTTCATTGTTGGTGGGAGTGTAAACTTGTTCAGCCACTCTGTAAGTTTCTGGCGGTTTCTCAGAAAACTGGGAATCAATCTCTCCAAGGATGCAGCAATACCACTTTTAGGCATATATTCTAAACACGCACATTTGTACCACAAAAGCAGTAACTCAGCTATGTTCATAGCAGCATTATTTGTAATAGCAAGAACCTGGAAACAACCTAGATGCCCCTCAACTGAAGAATGGATTAACAAACTGTGGTACATCTACATAATGGAGTAGTAAGTAAGAAAAATAAGAAAGTAAGCAGTAAGAAAAAATGATATCGTAAAACTTGCAGACAAATGGATGGATTTGGAGAATATCTTCCTGAGCGAGGTATCACAAACCCAGAAAGAGAAGCAGAGGATATACTCACTTATTAGTGAACTTAAAAAAAAAATGATGTTATTGTACATTAGAGCTCAAGGCTAGAACATAGCTAAATGACACAGTGCCTCTCTTCTGCATTGATGGCCTCTGACAGCGGTGTGGGTGGGGAAGGATTTGTTTTCTTTAAGGGGCTAGCCACTGGGAATTTAATTATGTTCCAGTAAGTAAATGAGCAGCATGAAGGGCTTTTTTATTTTAGTAAACGGGGAGGTCATAAGAGTGGGTATGAAACTGAGAAGACTAATAACTGACTTTGAAGGGGGACATGATGAAAAATCACCAAATAATAAATAAAAAACTCATATATATATGTACATACATACATATATATGTATATATATATATATATATATATATATACAAAGATCTCCATCTCTTTTTTTTCCTCCCTCGATTTTGCTCCTCTCACTCAATCATCTCCTTCTCCAATGTTTTTTTTTCTCCACACCGTTTTGGTTGCGGCCCCTTATGCTCCCAAGTAGCTAGGAAGATCTTCTCTCTATTTTATTTTCCTAGGGGAATATCTGGATGTCTCTCTTAAGTTCCTACTGATCCAAAGCTTTTCAGGGGTTGCAGTTTGCAGCTTGAGTGTTCTTTGTTTTTCTGTGTTTGTGTCTCAGGGAGCCACACTTTGTCCAATTGACACTACTAGTCCAATCAGAGCTGCTGTAATCTATAATTCAGGAAGCCTCTTTTGGTCCAATCTGAGCTCTCAGTCCTCAGAACTGGAAGATTCTGTGTCTCCAGGAGCTTCTCTTTATTAGATACATTTTCTTTATACATTTTATTATTTTTACTCTTGAATAAAGTCTCATATTTTATCCATGTATCCCCTTGTACAAAGTCCCCTCTCCAGTCCCTCCAAGTCACTCTCTTCTCCCTATCTCCTTATCTCCTCCCCAGCAAGGGCAAGAGGTCCCAAGGTAGCTTAGATCCTCATCCACTCCAGGCAGATCCGCTTTTCTTATACCAAGTCCAAGACTGGATCAGGTGTTTGTCTGGAGGGAATGGGCTCCAAGGAGTTCACACCATTTTTAGACCCCTTGGCCAAGCTTTGTGCTCATAGTCCTAGGCCCTCATTGCTACATTCAACAAGTAACTCCTAGTTGCTAGACCAGGCTGGGTCTCAGGTTGCAATATTCAATATACTTACTGTCTATTATTTTGAACTCTCATGTTTCATACTCACCTTTGTAGCAGCATTCTTGCAGAGGTCCCTCCTGACACCAACTCCCTTCATAGAAAACCTAATCTTTTGGTAAAGAGCCACAGCTTTCTTAATCATTCCATTCACATCTCTAGAAGTTTTCTATTTGTTCTGTTGCAGAATACTTGAAGAAACCAATTTTTCACCACACCTCATCTTCCTTTGAACTGTATGTCTCTTTGTCTACTTAGTTCTTTTCTGCAGCTCCTATTAGCGTTTCCTTCTACTATCATTCAGACTATCCTCTAGGAAACCTGACCAAGAATCAGGCAATACTTGGTCTAGGGTCCTGATGTCATTAGAAGTAGCCCATTTGGTTAGCCTTCAGTGCCCATTTGGACATGCACTACATCTGCTCTAAAAGGCAGAGGTCACACTCTCCTTTCTCCTCTGGCTCTATCTGCTCTCTCTCCCTACTTATTCCTTTTCTCTTCCCCCCAGGAGGTCCTTTTGCACCCCTTTTTCCTTTCCTTTATCTTCCACCCCCATTAAAACTCACCGTGTGAGTGCAGTCTGCATAGGGTGTGACTCTCTCCCACCCACTGTGAGCACCATGCCACCATACTTTCAGAGGATCTAGACAACAGTCGAGAAGCAGAATACTCTAGAGGTAAGCCACACAACAGATTACAATATATAGAAGATAGAATCTCGTTGAAGAGAAGGTAGAAGAAATAGATACATTAATCAAATAAAACGTTAAATCTAAGTTAAAAAAAAAAAAACCTATAGATACAGAATATCCAGGAAACATGGGACACTATGAAAAAATCCTACCATAATAGGGATGACAGAAAAAGAAAAAAAAAAATCATGTCAAGGGTACAGAAAATACTGTTTAAAAATCATAGAAAAATGGTATCAATATAAAGAAGGAGATGATTATTGAAGTACAAAAAGCATCCAGAAGGGGCTGGAGAGATGGCTTAGCAGTTAGGAGAACTGACTGTTCTTCCAGAGGACTAGAGTTCAATTCCAAGCAACCACATGGCAGCTAACAACTGTCTGTAATTCTAAGATCTGACACCTTTACATAGTTATACATGCAGGCAAAACACTAATTCACATAAAATAAGAACAAATATTAATAGAGCCTACTATGTACATGGTACAGATGTGTCCTCCTGCATACACATACTTGTTATAGATGGCTTACTATGTACATGTTACAGATGTGTCCTCCTGCATACACATACTTGTTATAGATGGCCTACTATGTACATGGTACAGATGTGTCCTCCTGCATACACATACTTGTTATAGATGGCTTACTATGTACATGGTACAGATGTGTCCTCCTGCATACTTGTTATAAATAGCCTACTATGTATTCAAGAATGAAAATTCTTCACAGAGGTGTGATCAGCAAGGAACAAAACTTATATAGACATTTGTAATTTTTCCTGAATCAATCAATAAATAAAGCTTTGTGATAAATGAAAAAAAAAGAATAAATATTAAAAATAACATCCAGAAAACCAAAAAAGAAAAAAAAATCTACAAAACAAAGGTGATTAAAAGTTGTAAAGGAAAAAGATCAATTAACTTGTAAAATCCATAAGCATAACATCTGACTTTTCAATGGACACTGAAAAAGAAAAAGGCCAGAGTGGATATTCTTCAAATTTTGAAACATCACAGGTACCAGCCCAGACTACTATATTCACCCAAAGTTTAAATTAAGGTTAGCAATGAATAAAAAAATATTCCATGATAAAACAAAATTAAGCAACTACTACATACCCATCTAGCATTACAGAAGATACTAGAAGAAAATATCAGTCTGAAGAGTGTAACCATATAAATAAATACAATAATAATCTTAAATCAGTAAATCAAAAGAGAGTGATGAAAACCATGCCACCACAGCAAAATATCACACATAACAACATAGTTCATTGACAACTACCAATAACAATGGTAAACAAGTCTCTCCATCATGAACAGAGTTAACTTAGGGTAAAATAATGCAAAAAGCTATTTCAACAAAAAGAAATAAAATGCAAGAAAGTGTGGATATGTTATTATCTAGAAAAATTGACGTAAACTATAAAAAATTAAAAAAGAAAAGGTTAATAATTTCCATTAAAGGAAAAAACTAGCAAGAATATATAATTCCAAACAGTTATGTACAAAACACAAAGACAACCAATTATATAAAAGAAATTGTATACCTAAAGTCACATAAACATATTGACCTCAGTACCCCATTTTCACCCAAAACAAGTCATTTAGACAAAAACTAAACAGAAAAATGCTGGAGTTAATTAACACCATAAATCAAATAGCACAGCAAATGTTTGCAGAATATTATACTAAAACAGAAAAAAATATAGGTTTTTTTAGCAGTTCAAAGAAATTTTCTATAATAGTAACCACATCCTTAGATATTATGCATGTCTCAAAACCGTATACAACAATATATAATAAATATCATCAATGACAGCCCAGTAGGCTTCATCCCAGAAATACAGGGATGGTTTAACATATGAAAATCCATAAACATTATCCTTCATATAAACAAACTATAAGAACAAAACCACATGATCATATCCTTAGATGCTGAAAAAGCCTTTGAAAAAATCCAACACTCCTTTATTATAAAAGATCTGGATGGATCAGGAATACAGGGACAATATCTCAATATAATAAAGGCGATCTAAATGAAGCCGACAGCCAGTATCAAAGTTAATGGAGAAAAACACAAAGCAATCCCACGAAAGTGAGGAACTAGACAAGGATGTCCTCTCTCCCCTTATCTATTCAATATAGTTCACAAAGTTTTAGCTAAAGCAATAAGAGAATGAAGGAGATTAAGGGGATTCATATTGGAAAAGAAGAAGTGAAACCATCTCTATTGGAAGATGATATGATTGTATACATAAGTGACCCACAAAATTCTTCTAAGGAACTTCTACGGCTGATAAACACCTTTAGCAATGTAGCAGGATACAAGATTAACTCAAAGAAATGAGTAGCCATTGTATACACTAAAGATAAAAGGGCTGAAAAAGAAATAAGGGAAACATCACCCTTTATAATAGCTGCAATGTTCATTAAATATCTTGGAGTAACTATAACTAAAGAAGTAACAAATTTATTCAACAAAAATTTTAAATCACTGAAGAAAGAAATTGAAAAGGATATCAGAAAATAGAAAGCTCTCCCATGTTCCTGGACAGGTAGGATCAACATAGTAAAAATGGCAAATCTACCAAAAGCAATCTACAGATTCAATGCACTGCCTATAAAATCCCAACGCAATATTTTTTGGACCTTGAAAGAACAATAATCAATTTCATTTGGAATAACAGGAAAGCCAGGATTGCCAAAACAATTTTGCTTAACAAAAGAACCTCAGGAGGCATTACCATCCCTGACACCAAATTATAAAATAGAGCTACAGTAATAAAAACATCCTGGTACTGGCATAAAAACAGACTTCTAGATCAATGGAATAGAATTGAGGATCTAGATATTAACCCAAAAAACCTATGAACACCTGATCTTCGACAAAGAGGCCCAAAATATTCAATGGAAAAAAGTTAGCATCTTTAACAAATGGTGTTGTCATAGCTGGATGGTAGTGTGTAAAAAAATACAAATAGATCCAATCCTGCACAAAACTCAAATCTAAGTGAATCAAAGACCTCAACATAAACCCAGCCATTTTGAACTTGATAGAAAAGAAAGTGGGAAATACACTTTATGAATTGGCACAGGCGACCACTTCCTAAATATAACACCAGTGGCACAGACTCTAAGAACAACAATCAATAAATGGGATCTCCTGAAATTGAGAAGCTTCTGTAAAGCCAAGGATACTATTATTAGGACAAAACAACAGCCTACAGAATGGGAAAAGATTTTCACCAACCCTACAAGTGACAGAGGACTGATCTGTAAAATATATAGAGAACTCAAGAAACTAGATCCCAAACCTTGAATAACCCAATTAAAAAATGTAGTTCAGAACTAAAAAGGGAATTCTCAGCAGAAGAATTAAAAATGGCTGAAAGACACTTGATAAAGTGCTCAACCTCTTTAGCCATCAGAGTAATGCAATTCAAAACAACTTTGAGATACCACCTTACACCTGTCAGAATGGCTAAGATAAAAGCCACTGATGACAGCCAATGCTGGAGAGGTTGCTGAGCAAGGGAAACACTTCTCCATTGTTGGTGGGAGTGTAAGCTTGTTCAGCCACTCTGAAATGCAGTATGGAGTTTTCTTACAAAACTGGAAATCAATCTCCCCAAAGATACAGCAATACCACTACTAGGCATATACTCTAAAGATGCACATTCACACTCCAAAGGCATTAGCTCAGCTATGTTCATAGCAGCATTATTTGTAATAACAAGAACCTGGAAACAACCTAGATGCCCCTCAACTGAATTTGAATTAACAAACTCCATCTATACAATGGAGTACTACTCAGCAGTAAGGAAAAAATGATATCCTAATATTTGCAGGTAAATGGATGGATTTGCAGAATATTCTCCTGAGCAAGGTATCTCAAACCCAGAAAGATAAGCAGGGGATGTACTCACTCATTAGTGGACTTTAAACAAAATATAGGTAAGCTTGCCCAAGCTGCAAACCACAACCACTGAACAGCATGGGATCTGAAACACCTTGGACTGGCACCTTGGAGCCATTTCCCTCCAGAGGAACACCTGACCCAGTCTTGATGTTGGGTTGAGGAAAGTGTATCTGCCTGGAGTGGATGCTGAACTAAGCCATCTTGGGACCTTAGGACCTCCTGTCCTTGCTGGGGAGGAGATAAACTGATGGAGAGAAAAGTGAGTGACTGGGAGGGGCAGGAGGAGGAAGGGAGTCTGAGCAAGAGGATACATGGATAAAAAAAAATATGACTTTATTCACAACAAAAAAATTTAAAAAAGAAGTCCTGTCTTCATTATTTCTTAACTAATTTTAAAAGTCTTAAAAAAAGAAAAAAGAAAAATGGAATAGATATAAAAGTTTTGGAGTTGAACTGGTGGCAGATGGAATGGGAAGATGAGGTATGAGGTTGAGGATGGACAGATGAAGGGAAAGAGAATTGGGAAAGATAATTAGAATTCAGGATTTTGGGAGGGGAAATGTGCAAACCTAGTGCAGTAGAAAGTTCCCAGAGCCTATGCAGGTGATCCCAGAGAGGACTTCTAACAATGGAAGATACGGAGTTTGAAGCAGCCATTTCAAGAGACAGAGCTTGCAGTGTTAGGACTGGGATATCAACGCAGCCACAAAACCTTAATCTGTTCTGTCTGTAAGATATGTGGAAGCAATGGTAGCTCAGAGCTTGTAGGGGGTAACCTACAAGGATGGTCCAACTTAAGGCCCAAAGCACAATAAGGAACCCAATCCTGACATACTTTCTGGATTGCCAGGTACCAGAGGCTGGACAGCTCAGAGATCTAGGATAGAACTAAACACACTTGGAAATAAACAGAAAGTAAATATTTCCTTATCATACTCTGCTATACTCATATATTGGTACCTAGCCCAAGCATCATCAGAGAGTGATCATCCAGTAGCATAGAAGCAGATGCAGAGATCCACAAGCAAATATTAGGTGGAGCTCAGGGAACTCTACAAAATTGTAGGAGGAAAGATTGTAGGAGCCAGAGATATTGAGGATATCAGTAAACCATGACTAACACAATCAACTAAGCAGGGCTCATAGGGCTCACAGAAGCTGAAGCACCAATCAAGGAGCCTGCATGGGTCTATGCTAGGTCTTCTAACTAGAGGTTGTGGTGGTTTACTTTGGGGATTTTGTGGGACTCTTAACAGTGTGAGTGGAGCTGACTCTTTTGCCTGCACTTAGGACTCTCTTCCTTCTATTGGGTTGCCTTGTCCAGCATTAATATGAGGATTTGTGCCTCATATCTTATTTCATTTTGTATGCTAGTTTTGTTGATAACTCTGGGAGGGCTGCCCCAGAAAATGAAAATTTTTTATATTGACTTCCAAGTTTTAC
Source organism: Sigmodon hispidus (assembly GCA_004025045.1). NCBI lineage: Eukaryota > Metazoa > Chordata > Mammalia > Rodentia > Cricetidae > Sigmodon > Sigmodon hispidus. Next base: position 17,576 of record PVIH01018730.1, read on the forward strand.
TTGACAATAAGATTTAATATGATAATTCAAATTCTAAATTTTGAAAAAGTGATACATGACATAGCTGTATGTATTTATATATATTTAGATTACAATTTCTTTGGATTTTTTTCCAAAAGAAAAAAAATTTGGATTTCAATTTTTTGGATATACCAGAAAGTGTATAATGCTTTCTGGTATAAAGACTTTTTTACTTCATTGATGATTTAATGGTTTAAACCTCTTTAGAGACAAAGCTATAAAGTACATGATCCTTCAAAATCCTTATTGATGTCATATCCCTGCTCTACGACAAAGTTTATTCTAATAATATATAAAAAATGTTTTGCACATATAGCAAAAATAAAATTTGCAGTTGTTTTCTATAACTCAACATCAGGATTATACAGTTATCAATAGAAAAGTGTTGCTCATAATCTTTAACGTCAGTTCTTCCTTGTTTTACAAACTGTAGCAATAAACGTTGAATTTTATAAGTTAGGTTTTAATATTTAAGCCTGTTTTTAATATATTTATGAACATGACCATTCTTGATAAAATAATTAGTAAAATTTCTTCAGGCAGTGGAGAGAAAAATATGTATTTCTCTATAGAAAATTCATGACAAATGAAAGAAAAAGAAGAATGAAAATTCAGAGTTCTATCTCAGGCCCCAAGGAAATAAAGTACAAAGATCAAAATGAGAAAGCAGCTCTTGCTCATTAGAAAATGTTCTGGTAAGATATCATTTCTTTCTAAAATGTATGAGTTATAGAATAATTGAGCATAGTCAACCATGCAGAATTATACTCCACAAGAAAATAAGAAACAGAACTAAAATAAATGTTATTCAGCTTTAAAACAAAGACATCACCCTAAACAGAAGTAATGGTTTAATAGGACTAATAATAATAAATATTTCAAAAGTTACAGGAAAAGCATCTAAACATCTAATCATATTGCTTTTATAAAAGTGTACAGTTTTATTAATAGCTTTTTTATTTGGTAGAACAAATTTATAACTTAGTTACTAGTAACAGCCAGTTCTATACATTTATATGTGTGTGTAAACAATATGAAATATAGTAAGTATATCAAATAACTAAACTGATAATTTAAAATTATTTTAAATCTTTTTAAGAAAACAGTGTCAGTGTTAAAGTAGTGAGTATCTTGCAGTGGACAAGAAGATCATGTTTACTTTTGAATCTAGGAAGTGTCACTATCATGACTCCTATTCAGAGTAATGCCAAATACACTGAGTTTTAGTTAAAAAAATAAGAATAAAGTTATTTCAGCAGAAAAGAAAGAAAGAAAAGTTAAGTTTATGAACAAATAGAAAAGAGGGCAAATTTTACAAAGTGGAATATAGCTCTCATTGCCAAGAATGTTGTGACTGTAGTAAAAGCCATCCCTAACACACTTGTAGTGGGAACCACTGTCACATTGATTTCCATTTTCTTCTTCATCAGTGAATTGTTTTTGAAAAATTCTTTCCTATCGCATTGGTCTGCCAGGTTTACAGGAGAGTCCATTAAATAAATTTGTCTAAATTTGAATCTAATCGTTTGGGATTTGTTTCTGCATTGTATATGGATTTTTTTCTGAAATGGAGTTCATATTAGGTGTATATGCCACAAATCTTATGTCCCTTTGCTGGCTGCATTTGATATCCATTACTGTTCTATTCTGTGAAGGTTTGTTGTTTGTTATACTAACATTGTCTAATTTTTTGCAAATATCTTTATTGTGATACTCAAACAATAATTTCCAGAACACAAGTCCAGAATCAAGTCTGCTCAAATTACTTCTAGGACCTTTATATCTTCCAGGATTTATAATTATAGCTTTCAATCTATTTGCAATTGAAATTGGTTTCTTAGTTGGAGGGGTGGGAAGATGGAGGGAACCATGTTTGTTTATTGTTTATTTCTGGGATTGAACTATGAAGTTCCTGTGAGACACTATGAAATTTCCTCAAATACATATGAAATTACCATGTGATGCAAAGTCTCTTCTGCTTGTATATCTAGTGTATAAGCATAACCTCATAGAGACATGCACTACCATGTTCATTGTAGCACTGTAATAGCTACAAAATGGGTATTCATCCATAGAAAATAGAGAAGAAAATTATCACAAACATGAATACATCAAGTGGAGTATTATACAGCCATACGTAAAGAGTTTTTGACATCTGCAAATATGGAAAATTCTACATTCACATATATCATATCAAATATAGGTAAAATTAAACTACTTTCACTTATATGAAGCATTAATAGAATAGGATTATTGTGGCATTGGCTGGCTTTGGAGAAAGGACAATGAAATAGAAAGAGTTTTACAATAATTTTAGAGGATGGTGACCTACAAGATTCAACATACCATGAAACACACAGGAAATAATATTATACTATATATTACAAAATTGCTATAAGAGCACATGATATATATATATATATGATATATATTTGAATGCAAAAATATAAGCATACATATTAGATCATAAACTCTATATCATGTTTAAGTATTTCTAAAGTAAATTCAACAATGAGAGAGAAAACATCAGAATTTACTTGTCTCTCTAAGAATATATTCTAAAATGAAAAATAAAAATTAAATTAGTTAAACATACTTAACCTTGCTTATAATTAATCCGTATGATTCAAAGACACAGTTATTTTGAAATAGAAACAACAAAGTTTGCAGAACACAGTATCAAAATGTGATCTGTTCGCAAAAAGTAGATTTAACTGGGCCTAGAAAGTGTAGGACTCATTACAATCTATCAAAGAATTTGTATATTAATTACTTTGTCATAATCCAAGTTATTTTGATAGTTTTATCTATTTGCTGGGCTAACAATCCTTTGCTGGGTTAACACAAAAGTAGAATTCATAAGTCCATTTCAGTTGAGCAAAAGTTCTTCAATGAGTAGAACTGATTGTACCTCATCTGCAAGGTCCAACAGAATCATTGTGTTAGCTAGGTGTTATTACCATGATAAATTTCAAAGTTAAAAAATCTTATGGAGAAGAACTATTTATTCACTGGTTACAGAAGTTTCTGTCCATGATAGCAAGCCATGATGATGACTGGCTCATCTCATGTCTAAGCAACAGAAACTATCTCTCTCTGGTGCTTATTCTAACAGGTTCCCTGGCAGCTGACTGCGGCTGACCATTTAGGGTCATTCTGTGTGAATAAAACCTCTCTGGAAGCATCCTCAATCAGGGGAGTGTTTTATGTGCCGCCTAGGCATTTTTCAGTGAAATCATATTGATAATCAATATTAAGCACACAGTTGCAATCATCTCTGCCATGCAATCAACCTGAGTTCCCTTTGGCTTTGGAAACCATTTCCTCCTCTTATTTCTCATTCCTAAGTCCTTTCCTCCATCACTTACAAGGAAATTTTCTAGTGCTGACCTCATCAGACCAGTCCTCTTCAGGGCCTTCATTGTCTTTCTCTCAGGTCTTTCATCTTCTCTAGAAACCACTGGTCTAGCACTCTGATATTTTGTTAATTGTCAATCAAGTCAGATGTTCTCTACAGCCTGCCCATCTCCTCCTAGTGTCTTCTAGGTCTATCTCACATTCTTGAAAACATTTTGAGAAGCTCATATTCCCTTTGACCAATTCCGACATTGGCAGTCTCTGTGACAGCCACTTTAGGACTCATTCTGGGCTTAAAAATCCCAATTAGTTAGATGAAAATAAAGTCATGCTATAAGGTTAAAAGATAATTATATTGACAATATGAGAGTTAAAAAAATAAATATGTGACCTAGTCAACTACATATTTTTTTTCTGAAATTCAAATATTATGCCTGATGTTGTAGCTATATTTGATAATACATTATATTATCATGGAGAGTATTTCAAAAAGATTATTTTTTGTACCTATTTGGAATTAATTGAAACATTTTACCTTTATTATTTATAAGAATTTTTCTCAATACCCTAATTTTCTATGGCTGTATATTATCTAATGTTGATGTTACTATGATTTTTTTTCTGTAGTAGCCTATTTGTGGTTATGTTTTTCACAAAATTTTCAGTCAATATCATTCAAATTAGCTTAGTATAGCCTGCCTATGAAGTGAAAATGTGAAGAAAACATTAGAGTTTCTGGTTACAACATGAACAAAATGTACTTCAAAAAGTTAAGCCCTCATTTTTGTTGTTCATTTTAGACAGAATCTTACCATGCAGTCCAGAACTGCTGAGAATATGCTGAGCAGTGCAGGTTGCCCTGGAACTCATGATGCCCTGTTATCAGAGTACTATGGGCTGGACTTAGAGGTGTAGACGATCATCTAGCTTGTAGCTAGAGCTAGGCAAGTAATCTGCTATTGAACTATATACCCAGCTCAATTTTACAATACTAAAATTTGACAGTAGTAAGTAGGAAAACAAATCTTTGTAATATAGAAAGTTTACCTGCTGAAGTAGGTTCTTCTTCATCTGATGCTATATAAAAGGGAAGGAGATGAACAGACAGAAAAAAAATAATGGAGTGGGAAGGCAAAGGTGGGAGAGAAAAAGGAAAACAAAGCATTAATATGTTTCACATTTGCAATTAGTTACTGCTAACTAATGACTAATAATTTTGGCATATACTAGAATTTACTTATAATTAATTATAAAAATTAAATAGATATATTCATTTTTAATTATGTGTTTATTATATATAAAGAACCATTTTCTTGTCCTAATTAGATATTTTGTTTGTTTTTGCAAACAAGAATGACTGTACAAATTTCCTGTAGTTTAAAACAGTTTTTCAAAGTGTAAGTTAAATATAACATATAGATGCTGGGGATGGGGCCCCAGCAACTGACGGACTCAGAGAGGAATCAAGGAGTAGGCAAGGGAAGATGTGAGCCCAGTCATGGTGGTGGTGAGAATCTTGTAGCCTGACAAACTAGCAGTCAGAATGCTTCTTTATTTATACATAATTCAGTAAGCAGAAATAGATTCATGTTGGCTCAAAACAGTTCATTATCATTCATATTTCTAGACATGTGTTCAACTTTTTCTCTTGAATATATCAGGTTATAGGTTTAGTCATTATTGATAAGCAGAGTTATCTATCATAATCATTTTTACTTATTAATGCCATAATTTAATTTTTAAGAATATAGAGGCATATGGCAGCCTGTTCTCAGGCTGGTAGCTCTTGTGTCTTCCAAGATGTTGGATAGAAAGAAAAATTTCAAACCAGCCTAGGTAGATTGTCATGATCTCAGATGCATATTATTAACCCTTAATGATCAGAGTGTCCACGAAAAATCCTCAGGTCAAAGCTTCTGCTGTTATTTAATTTCTGTCATCATAATATACTGTTTTACATTTTATATCTTTATAGAATTTATTTATGTGTCTAATCCTAGCAATCTTTTATTTCTTGGTTATAAGACATCGCAGTGGCCCTCCATGAGCTAACTCTTCTAAGAAAGGGGGGCACCTCATTTTTTTATCATCTTTCCAAATTATACTTTGTCCATCAATATAAGTCCCTGTGTGGACAGAAGAAACTTTAGCTAATTCTATCTTTGTTGCTATATATGCCATATAATTTCCTGAGTGTATAATAGGATGAGGCTTATAATCTCATCTGTGCCAACATTTCTAGCCCACTGAATTATGTTGAATTTTTATGTTTACTTTGCTTTGATTATCTGGTATTTAAGTAAAAACAAAGACAGATGTTTTGAAAATATTTTATAGCCTCATAGATAGATCTCTGACAACTTTATGTATGTCCCAACCTCCAAAATATAAGGAAAACCTTCAATTGGACAGAGTTCTCACCCCAAAAGTGGGAGGGGTAGTATGCTCAGGACTTTCTGGGGAAGCTTAGAAGCAGCATTCCTGGGAGAAGGCAGAAACAATTCATAAACATCTATCAATCCAATATCCCTAACTAGTACAAATTTGAAAAGCCCCCAAGCATTCTGCATGTAGAGTTCAAAACTAAAAGAAGTGAGGCAGCCATTGTATAGCTCAGCTTTGCTGGATCTTTGTCAAGCAGTTGTGTTGCCTTTGTAACATGTACTGTTCCCATTGGATATGGCTTTACCAGACCTCTCCCAATTTTTTTAAATATTTTATCGTGAGGACTTGTAGATCTTGTTGCCTGGCATGTACCTTTCCATTACAACTGGAAAGACAAGAATCAAAATAAGCACAACTTCCGGGATTATGCTCAAAAATGATCTACTTTCTGAATTCTATTAAACTAAAGGTCACTGTCAAGAGCAAAGTCATGTATTCTATGTGACAGAACATGACTATTGAATCCCACTGATTCAAAATCACGGTGAATTTTTCTAAACATGAAGACTCTAACACATGTGCACTGTGCATACCCTGTCATTTCCCTGTCCCATCTTCTTACCCAACCACTCTGTATACACATTCAGTCATTGACATGTAGTATGCACAGTTCAAGAATCACTAGTGAGAGATGATACCACGATAAAGGCAAGGTCTCACTGTCTGCCCAAGTCAGACCTGGAAACCTGTGTATTGTAAATTGTCCATGGGCATGCAGATTTAAAGAGATTATACTTCCCAAGCCCTCTGCACCAAGTATAGGAATCACAGGTATAAACCATGACACCACGCATTATGGATAGAAATTTTAAAGAATGGGTCCAGATAATTTTGTCATGTATTTGTCAGGCCACATAGGGCTAAACATGGATAGCACAAAAGTAGAGACCATAATGTGAAAAAAAATATCCTACTGCAGCACTTCAGAATCCTGCAGACAATGTCTGGCCTCCTTGTTAAACTAATTACTTATAATCCTTTTAAATGGCACCAATATGTAGGAGGATAGAAATATTGACGTATTTACAAGACGCCAACAGCCAACAACAAACTTAATGGAGAAAAAGTCAAAGCAATCTCAGGAACTAGACAAGGATGTCCTCTCTCGCTTATCTATTCAATATAATTCTCAAAGTTTTAGCTAAAGCAATAAGAGAACAAAAGCAAATTAAGGGGATACAAATTAGAAAAGAAGAAGTGAAACTATCTCTATTTGAAGATGATATGATTGTATACATAAGTGACCCACAAAATTCTACCAGGGAACTTCTACAGCTGATGAACACCTTCAGCAATGTAGCAGGATACAAGATTAACTCAAAGAAATCAGTAGCCCTTCTATACACTAAAGATAAAAGGGCTGAAAAAGAAATAAGGGAAACATCATCCTTTATAATAGCTGCAAATTGCATTAAATACCTTGGAGTAACTATAACCAAAGAAGTAACAGACCTATTTGACAAAAATTTTAAATCACTGAAGAGAGAAATTGAAGAGGATATCAGAAAATGGAAAGATCTCCCATGTTCCTGGATAAGTAGGATCAACATAGTATTTTTGGTTGTGAGCCTACCTTTAATGGCTGATCCATCTCTCCAGCCCAGGATCAACATAGTAAAAATGGTAATTCTTCCAAAAGCAATCTACAGATTCAATGCACTGCCCATCAAAATACCAACAAAATATTTAGCGGACCTTGAAAGAACAATACTCAATTTCATTTGGAATAATAGGAAAGCCACGATAGCCAAAACAATTTTGCTCAACAAAAGAATCTCAGGAGGCATCATCATCCCCGACTTCAAGTAATACTATAGCACTACAGTAATAAAAACAGCCTGGTACTGGCATAAAAACAGACTTGTGCATCAATGGAATTGAATAGAGGATCCCGGCATTAACCCAAAAACCTATGAATAGCTGATCTTCAACAAAGAGGACAGAAATATTCAATGGAAAAAAAGATAGTATCTTTAACAAATTTTGTTGGAATAGCTAGTTGGGAGTGTGTAGAAAAATGCAAATAGATCCAAGCCTATCACCCTACACAAAACTCAAATACAAGTGGATCAAAGACCTCAATATACACCCAACCATTCTGAACTTGATGGAAAAGAAAGTGGAAAATACCCTCAAACAAATTGTCAGGTGACCACTTCTTAAATATAACTCCAGTGGCACAGACACTAAGAACAACAATCAATAAGTGGGACCTCCTGAAACTGAAAAGCTTCTGTAAAGCCAAGGACACTGTCAATAGGACAAAATGACAGCCTACAGAATGGGTAAAGATTTTTACCTACCCGACAAGTGATAGAGGACTGATCTCTAAAATATATAAATAACTCAAGAAGTTAGAGCCAAAAACCTTGAATAACTAAACCAAAAAATGGGATCCAGAACTAAAAAGGGAATTCTCAGCAGAAGAAATACGAATTTTTGAAAGGCACTTGAAAAAGTGCTCATCATCTTTAGCCATCAGAGAAATGCAAATCAAAACAACTTTGAGATACCACTTGACACCTATCCAATTGGCTAAGATAAATGACACAGATGACAGCCAATGCTGGAGTGGTTGCAGAGCAAGGGGAACACTCCTCCATTGTTGGTGGGAATGTAAGCTTTTTCAGCCACTCAGGAATGCACTTTGGTGGTTTCTCAGAACACTGGGAATCCATCTCCCCAAGGATCCAGCAATACCACTTCTGTGTGTATACCCTAAATAAGCACATTTGCCCTCCAATGGCATTAGCTGAACTATGCTCATAGCAGCATCATTTGTAATAGCAAGAACCTGGAAACAACCTAGATGCTCCTCACCTGAAGAATGGATTAACAAACTGTGGTACATCTACACAAAGGAATACTACTAAGCAGTAAGAAAAAATGATATCCTAAAATTTGCATGCAATTGAATGGATTTGGAGAATATCCTCCTGAACAAGGTATCTCAAATGCAGAAAGATAAGCAGGGGATGTCCTCAGTCATTAGTGGACTTTAAACAAAAAAGCAAAAGCAAAGCATGTTCAAGTTGCAAGCCACAACTGCTGAACAGCTTAGGATCTGAAACACCTTGGACTGACACCTTGGATTCCACTCCCTGTAGAGGAACACCTGACTCAGTCTTAATGTTGGAGTGAGGGTACTAGATCTGCCAAGAGTGGATGCTGAACTGATTAATATTGGGACCTTGGGACCGCCTGCCCTTGGTGGCAAGGAGATGGGAGATGTCGAGAATCAAGAGTGACTGGAGGGCAGGGGACCTTGAATAAGGATATACACGAATAGAAAATGTGACTTTCTTCATAATAAAAAAGAAAGAAAAAAAGAATAAAACTTATAATATTGATATGCACAATATATTGTGAAATAATGATTATCATCATACCAATTTACATATCCATCATCTTAGTAAGTTACTTTTATTGTTGTTTGGTGACAAGGTTGCTTAATTTTATTTTCATAGCTAATTTATAATTGTACTACATATTGTTATTAACTGTAGTCATCATATTATGTAATGGAAATTTGGAATATATTCATTTTACTACTGCAGGTTGGTGCTTTTTGACTAGCAACACTGATTTCTCATTCCAGCTGACCCCTGGTAACCATTATAGATTCACTGCTACTGTATGGACAATTGTTTAGATTGCATGTGTACTTGCGATGATATAGTGTTTGTCTTTTTCTGTCTGTCTTATTTTATTTTGTGGAATATCTTCTGTGGTCAACTGTGTTGCTACAGATGGAAAGACACCTTTATTTTAGAAAATGAGTAATATTTTTACTGTAATTATTTGCTTATTTTTTATCTATTGGTCTACAGATTGACATTATGTTTATTGTTTGTCTTGACTATTGTGAATACTGTGCTTGTGAGCATGGAGGTGACCACATCTCCTATAATGCTTTCATAACCTTGGGTGCATGCATATATAGAGGATTGTTAGATCATGTGAGGTTACTTTATGAACTCATCCATGTGTACTTCCAGGAATGTGTGTGTGTATCCATGTATATCACTCTATGTATTGTCATTATGTTGATACATTCATGCAACTAAAAAATAACTAGAAATGTAACCTTTACTTTAGGTTTTAGAAAAGGAAAGAAATATTGACAAGCTATGTTACTATGTGGTTATATAAACTGTAATTCATTAAAGAACTAATCATGCTGATTCCTGCTTTGAATATGGAGGTATCTGAGAGCAGTGAAGTGACACAGCAGTACCTTAATGTTGTTTGTATGTTGGGAACGAGCCCAGGAATGTAAGAGCTAAAAGTAGAGTTCACATGAGTAGCTTATCAATTCCTCTTCCAATCTCCCTATTTACTTTTATAATCCCACACACATTCTGGGCAGAGGAATGTCTGCTCTGTACGTAGGAGCAATTTGCACAGAACAGTACCATTGAATAATATGTCAAAAGCCAATACTACTTCACTTAATTTGTAATCTTTTAAAATAAAAATTTATTAAGTTGGATGGCATGTAAAGTAGCTTTGTCCCCACTTGATTTATTATTATATTTTGTGTAGCCAAAAAATGTTCTCCATTTTTTCCATTAAAGTCCCAACTCTACTGCCTACGCTTGAAACAAGTTTACTTTGTGTCCCTACAGTAATTTCCATTCCCATTTGGCTTGCTTCTTTGGCACATAAAAAAATACAGAGAGCAAAAATGGTTGGCACACATGACATTGAAAATATAAATATTTAAAAAACTGTTTTCTGCTTCATCATGTCCAAATTATACCATAACACATTCTCCAAAGAAAGTAACATTAGCTTCCTATTCTATTGGTGGAAAGTATCAAACAGGCTTGCAGAAGAACTGCCTTATGTGGGATATTGCAAATGTCTGGGGACTTAAATAGATAAAAGTAAATATACTGATAGCTATTTATCTTACATGATTATACCTATTTAATTCACAAGGCAACCAATAGTTGAAAATTAGTGAGGCTCCTTATATCTTATTGTCCAGCAAAGGCTGATTCAGTGCCTCCTCAGGGAAAGAAAAAAAAAGCACAAATGACAATGAGTCTCTTGAAATTTGTTCCCTACCACTTATAAATTGGGACAGGAAATGAGGATGGATTAAATTCCTGATGATGTCAACTGGGCTTAAGCCTACATATAAATAAAATAATGAGACAAAATCTAACGTAAGAGCTGAAGTGATAAGTTATGTTGGAAGAATTTCTCCAAATCCTGTCCAATGCAGGAATATATACAGAAAAGCAAGAATCTGATTATAGTTACACTAGCATGAAAAGTTAATGACACCCAAGGGTGAAGCAGAAGAATTACTAACATTTTAATGCTATTGTAAATGTATAAGTCAGGACATTTTAAGGTTTCTAGAAATTCCCGTAATGACAAGCATAAACTTAATTATTGTTGTTGATTTTTAATTTTAAAACCAATGTTTAAAAAAGTAGGAAGTGGACTAGATAATACATGTCTTTAATGGAAGAACTTAGGAGGCAGAGGCAAGTGGATCTCTGATTTGGAAGCCAGCCTATGTAGCGGGAAATTAGGAACTATATATGTGAACAATCTCGTCAGAGGACTGGAGATGAGCGGGGCGTGGTTAACTGGAAAGGATTTTGGAAGTAGACTTTTGAGGGAGAGGACCAGGACAGGAAGTCGGCATTTTTTTGTGAGAGTTTTTGATTAGTTGTGTGGGTTTTTGGATTGATGACGCAGCTTTTAGAGTGTATAGTTTGGGCCAGCAGCACAAGAGTTTAAACATATGGCATAGAGATAAAGAGTTTTTTTTTAAAAAACGTTCTGGCGCTCTATAACTTTATTTTTTTATTTTTTTAAACCTTTTTTGTTTTACAAGTAATTTTTATAAAATAAACTTTATTTAAAATATATTTTATGATAAGTTTCCAAATAGTTAACTGTCGTTGTCTTCTCCTAAATTCTAAAAGTTACTTCACGCTTCCAACTTTAAATATATATTTTCCTTCTCAAGTCTTCACAGTGTTAAAAATTAGATAATTAAAGTTATTATTACTTCACATTTCAACAAAGACACTCAAATATTAAAACTCTATTGTTTAAGACAATCCCTATACATTTTCTCGTATCAACATTTTAAATATTAAATTATACTTTATAGTTGTTGTTTGTTAACAATAGTTTGACCTCACTTATGTTAATACCTTTCATTTTCCCAGACACTGTCTTATAATAATCCCTATAATATATAATTTTATACCTAGTTTAAAACCTTCCTATTTAGACAAAACAGGGAGATGTAGCGGGAAATCAGGAACTATACATGTGAACGATCCTGTCAGAGGACTGGAGACCAGCAGGGCGTGGTTAACTGGAAAGGATTCCGGAAGTAGACCTCTGAGGGAGAGGACCAGGACAGGAAGCCGGCATTCTCTCGCGAGAGTTCCCGACCACTTGCACGTGTTTTCGGACTGATGACGTGGCTTTCAGAGTGCACAGTTCGGGCCAGCGGCACAAGAGTTCAAACGTATGGCATAGAGATAAAGAGTTTTCCTTAAAAACGCTCCAGTGCGCTACAACCTTATCCCTTCATTTTCACTTAAAACCTTCCCTGTTTTATAAGTAATTTTCACAAAATAAACCCCATTTAAAACATATCTCACGACAAGTTTTTACCGCGATAAGCCAAGTCTGCAGAACAAGTTCCAGTATAGTCAGTGTTACACACAGAAACCCTATCTCAAAAGAAAAAAAGAAAAAAACAAAAAAAAAAACCAAAAAGTAGCAAGTGTTCCCAGCTTACATTTGATCTTGGCATACCTTAAAGTGGACAGTATAGAATTAGCAAAGTCAGAGTACGTATAGGGTTTTATTTTTATGTGACATCTCCTTTGATTTCCCATAATGTTTAGATGTCACTAATTAGAACCATAATTTTAATATATACATGTTCACCAAGGCACATATATAAGACTAAGTGTTGGTATTAGTTCATTTCTCTAATTTACAGTTATTTAATTGTGTAGAAAGGCCTCTGTGCACATTAGTTATATCACTGAGAAAACCATCAAAAGGTATTAACAAGTGGTTACTAAGTACCAGAATAAAAATAAAACTTAAAGTTGATATCAGTGTTCTAAATAATTATATTTCCAAAGAACTTGGGTTATAGAAAGTATTGTCATATTATACATATGACTTGCATTCATTCCACTTGCTTCTTATGTCATAAAATCAGAGGTTTATAAAGAAGTTGATCTGACCCCAGCCAGCCTTGTTAGTTCTGAAAATAAATACACAGGTACCAAGCAAAACAATTGATAAGATAATTGTTTCTGAAGTCAACTTTTGGATGCACTACAATTCATGTGATGTTAGGTTGACAGACAGTAAAAAACATCTGACATACAGGAATTAACTAAATTGTGTTCTTTTATGATTCATAGCAAACTCTCCCTTGGTGTTTGTTAAAATGTTGTAACATTTTACACATCCTTTAAATTTGAATTTGAATTTTGGGTGTTGTCCCAGGTTACTGCATTTTTTAAAAAGCTCTGCAGGTGGATTTTTGAATACATCATTTTAAAAATGATGGCTGTAGACCATCAAAGGTTGATTACTGGAAAGAAGCCATGGGTCCAGTTGGTAGAAGTATTATAGTAAGAAACAGGGGAAAATAGATAAAATAAAACCACTTTGAAATATATTTGTGATTCTCTCATTTTGTACATGATATTGTCAAGATTTGTTGAGTCTTTATATTATTGAGCTTGGAAGAAAATCACAGCAAGTTTGAATTAAAGTTACCTAGCACAAAATCTATCCTTTTCTGCTAGCTATAGGCATTTTCTAAATACAGAAATAAATGCCCCTTGCTGTCCACAGGGTTGGATGTCAGATACTGAAGTTTCTCATATAGAATGACACACTTTCTGCATAGAACAATGTCCAACCCTCATATTAATAGACATATAGTTAGGATTATCTTACATAAAATTTTATCAATATAATTTACAAGTGATATTTGAACTTCCTATAATATCTAATGGATGAACAAACCATCGTGTTTAGAAAATAATGTCTAGAATTAAAATATCTTATTGTTTAATAGAGAAGTAAATTATTTTCTGATGCTGGTTAAATTTCTTCCCTCAGATACACAAAATTAACTCTTCCAACATTTACTAACAACATCTTGAAATCAGAAGTCTATTGATGCCTATGTGGGGGAAGTTGTTAGTAGAAAAATATTCTCATTTTTCTGGGAATGTGTCTGTAAATGTATCTTTTATATTCATTATTTCCCTTGACCTCCTTTATATATTGAGGAAGAAATTTATAGATACATAGTGAGTTATCAGACACCTTAAAATAATAATTGATGTTATCTTTAAAAGGTTTACTAAAAGTGATATATTTTATGATGTAATCTGTCTCATATTTGATAATAAGCCATTTACAGTGATTCATTAGACACTTATGTTTATATAAATTCAGTTTTAAACAAAATATTTTTGTGAGCCTGTAATTGTCTTTGCAATTATTTCCATATAAATGTTACTGGTGATATTTTAAAATATATTATTTAAGGGGTTGGGAAATATTCACATACATACAGATATAAATAATTTATGTAAATTTTTATTAATGTTGTGTATGTATTATGAATAAAAAGGAAACAATCACTTTAAACTTAAACTTTGTTAGCTAACTTCAGAAACATATGGAAACTCTACACTTAATCCTGTGGATCCAGTGACTCATACACAACATGAATTCTGATGAGAAAAACTGCTTTCTATACTGTTGGGTTAGCATACTTTTTAGATTCAAACTAACTAGTTTCAGTGTTTCTTTGTAAAAGTATTCTGGGCTTCATAAAAGATTATTTGAAGCAATTGAGACCAGAAATACTCACATAGCCAGGATCTGAGAATTCACCAGCATGCATCAATATAATAAACCTATGTAATCTTTTGATTTGGAAGTAGATCACTTTTTTGCAAGATAATGTAGTGTGCATATGTTTAGGAAGTGGGAGAGTACCTAGAAGAAGCAAGGACATTTCACTGAAAGACTTTTTTCCTTGCTTAGATATCCTTGCTCTGCACATACAGACACACACACACACACACACACACACACACACACACACACACTCACACACATACACATGCACACATGCACACACACACACAGAGACACAAACTTTTTCCTTTTCTTCTTTAGGTAACAACTTTGAAGTACAATAAATAGCCAAACATAATTGTCTGTATATTACTCTAATGACCTCTGATGAAAAATACATAAACTTCTTCTTTGGAAAGTCTCTTGTCTCTTTTTGTGTTTTAAGCAATTATTTTTGTACTCTTTGTCCTTTTAATCCTTCAGGATTTTAAGTGAGCTTTTGTACTTAAATCATTTATGTAGTACATACAATTCTGTAGCCAATGTGACTTCACACCACCTAGAGAAACCTCATTAGGAAATACAAAGTAGACACTTATTAACCTCTCAAACATTTCTAGATGAATATGGATCAACTCACAGTAATGTAAATAAATAAATCCAGTTATGTTTGCAAAATGTATGCTTTTAAGTATATAACTTTTAAGCAAATGACCATTAGTTATTCCATATGTAATAATTGATAAAATTTGGATGGTTGGTTATTGGGTATCCTTCAGAAAAATGTAATAAGCCAGTCAAGCCACATTGATAAATCCAGGTTTAATGAATAGGACAAAGCAACTCCTGGGTGACTCTCAGGAAAGCAGAGGAGGAATCACCAGAGCATGTGACAGGTCTGGTGACCCTGCTTAAATAAACTTGTGTGCATGGTCTTTAGCAGCCTAGGGGATGTCTTTATTAGGTGCCAGGTCTGAGAAGAGAGAAAGGGAGCTTCTACCTAATCATCCAATACCCCTTGGGTGCATGGCACTGACAGAGCTTCCACCTCAACAATAATATTCATCAATATCTTGAAGTATTTTTTATTTAACTGCAATGAAATAAAGATGTTGATGATAGCATTTATATGTGATTACTCATGCCAATTTGATGGGAAGTGTAAGTGTGGTATACCTGCTTATAAGACAAAGAAAAGCAAACCATTTCAGACTTAAACTTAGTAATAAGTAATGTAGATTATATTGCTTATGGAGTTGTTTTTGGAAGGACTTGAGGGAAGTATTTAAAAAAGGTTTAAGTTGTATTTTTTGTTGTTTGTTTGTTTTGTTTTGTTGTTATTGTTATTGTTTTTGGTTGTTGGCCCAAGAGAACAGTACTAAGTATCATCAGATTTCAGTTACCATCTTTTTGCTTGTTTGAGAGTATGACACAGACATATCCTGGCTCTCCTAAAAAGCCTCAAGTAATCTAGAAATCTAGAGGAATTACAGAGCATTAGAATACAGTGACAAAATAGACACAGAATTCGCATAGAAAATACACACCCAATCAAAACTATTCTTTTTAAATTTTACATGCATTTTGAGTCCTTAGTAATAATACAGTAGGGATGAAAATACAATCATAATATGCAAAGCTAATTATGTATGCATGTAGTCTGCATGTCCATGTTTTATATTTGCCTATTAGTCTTTATCATAAACAGGACTTCCTAAGACAAGATTGAATCTAATCATGCTTACCATATGAGAGATAATTTCTATTCTAGTGTGTGAATCAGGGCTAGAGATCAAGGGTACATTTATAAACACAGTAATACTGGATAGTCATTCATTTTTCTTACTCAATAAAGCTCAACTGCTTTCTTATACAATACTACTAATATGTCAAAAAGAAATCTTAAGGTAATCATCTAATTTTAATATAAAGATCTCTGTATATTTAAATATATAATTTTAATAAGTAAATTTAATTTTCTGTCTTGGAACAAGAAAGGAAAGAGAGTATATTTAAAAAACAAAGCATGCTCTAGTGACCGTTGGATGATTTGTGAATAATTATATCTGTAATTGTTAAGCAAACCCAAAACACATCAAACAATGGTGTGTTTACTGAGTAGATTAATTATAAGAATTACAAGATGCATTTTCTAAATTTGTCCACAATAGTCCTCACATGGGTTTTACAACTAATTATATACTGAGTTATTTTAAATACTCTTAACAGAAAATTTAATAATAAGGGATACAAATGAGGAATAAAAAATGTGAAAACTTTAATTTGCTATTTGCTGTTGACTAAGAATACATTTTTAAACGAAAATCCCAAGTTTCTAAAAGTCATATAGTTGAGTAGCTCTCTAGAGACTATAGTAATCAAATACAGCTCACAATAATTTTCAATCTTGTTTTCCATGTAGGACAATACTGTTATTTTAAGGGCAATGGTTATATATTAATTTCATATATTGTTTATAATTAAAAATGAATAAATAGTTTTAGAAAGTTTTCCAATTATAGAGATGCAACCCAGTGGGTAATTTATTGACCTTTAATAACATCATTACCCTGGTAAAGTGATGGTAGAAAGTTAAACCAGTGGTATCCCCAAATAACCAATAGCCAAACAAAAAGAGAATTTTTAAGGAATAAAACAGATGAGAAGTTACTAAAACTATCCCTGATACTTATCATTTTCAATGAAATTAATATAGTCATAATATTTAGAAAATTAAATATAAAAGGGATAAATTACCCTATAGTAAGAATGATTAATATGGCCTGAAATAACAAGGACCTGAAATTATATGCTCTATATTCATAAATTTGGTCATAGCACCCAAGTCATGTATATGATTTGAGAAGTAATAGGGACTTATACTATCAGATTCCTGCACATTGGATTCATTTCTGTTTGAGAGACTTCCCAATTCAACCTCACTTTATGTCCTTAAGTCTGGACAAATGACCTAATCTACAAAGCAGATGTGTTAAAAGGAAAGAAAACAATACAATATAATGAAGAGATCAGCAATATTGACACAAAACTCAGTGACAATATCCACTTAAGGAAACCACAGAATCGATGAACATAAAATGTTAAAGCTGGTTAAGACTTAAGGATTGAGTGTGTTGGCAGAAAGCCCACTGTGATGGTGATCTAGCATTTACATTAGAAAATAAGGACATATTTATCAAATCTTCTAAGTTAACAACTCAAAATGTATCTCTAATCAATCTTAAAAAACTGTATTAAAATATTGGAACACATAATCCTTCAAATATGTGCTGCTTAAAATTCAAAAATTCTATAATCATGCTATGAAACATCTTTCTATATTTTATTAACATTTATTTGTGTAAACATGCATGTGCATCCATGTCATGATGCATACAAGGAAGTCATAAGACAATTTTTAGAAGATGGTCTTCTAAATTCATGAGTCTAGAGATTGAAGTAAGAGGCTTTAGTATATGAATCAACTTATTACCCACATATATATGTACATATATGTATGTATATATATATATATATATATATACAAAACTATGACACATAGTTAATGTATTATATATTTAATGAGCATGGGTCTAAATAATTATTGCTCAGTTTTGTGACTATAGCATAATGTATTCAACTGTTCTGTAAAAGATGCATGTATAAATTCTATTGTGTCTCTTGGGAAGAACAATGTTTTCAAAAAATCACATTCCATTAGATAATGATTAAATATGAACCATATATAACACTTAATAAGTTTATTAAATAGAGAACAACCTATAATCCTAAACATAATACAAAATATGTGTTTTATAAATAATAATTTTTAAATAATCTAACAGCTGTCTTCTACTTAGGCATTATATTTAAACCTTTTTCCTGGGGGATATATCCTACTTTGATAAAGGTAACATCGATGAAGTGCAGCTAAAATACTCCCTACCCCATGTCCAGGTAGCACAAGACACAAAGTGGCCATGTCATGGTAGCTTCATTCTTAGACAAACATACATGGTTCTCTGTCCTTCATATCATTCTGAATTTAAGGGTAAAATTCATAATTCCAGGATAAAATTTGCAATTCCAGAATAGACATTCTAAATCTTATACATTGATATATTATAAATATAATATTTTTTATTAAAATTAAAAAAATATACCCTACATCACATTAATTTTTATTGTGTTATCTGAAAATATAATTTATTTTTATGTTTTACCACTTTTGTCATCCATTCCTCTGCTCCACTTGAATCAAAGAAAAAAATATCCTTCTTTTCACTTTCATGGCACATGTGTAATGTTGGGTTTCTTGATATTTAGTGTGGTTTATCACCTTTGTAGATTCATGGATTTTCTATATGCATACCGTATCTACATCCATATCTATCTTTCTATCTGTCTACGATCTATCTATTTTTCTGTCTATCTATCTATAAGCTAGGATCTTTTAAAAAATAAAACAGTGGGGACCAAGTGCTGTCTGCAGAATCCAGCACACTCTGGAGCAGGGGCAGGTAAACTCTGCCCCTGACCACATACACAGCTCCTGCTGAGGGAAACCCTGCCAGGACCTCAAACTGAGCTAACCAACTAAAGGGGTCTCTGAAGGGCAGATTCGGACCCCGCCCAGAGGTGAAGAGGGGACAAGAGGCCTCAGTGCCTATATCCCAGCCTAGGAGGGAGAGTTGAGCTCTCATTGCTTCCGGTTCCACTCCCGGGACCGAGTGCTGTCTGCAGAATCCCAGCACACTCTGGAGCAGGGGCAGGTAAACTCTGCCCCTGACCACATCCAAAGCTTCTGCTGAGGGAATTTGCACGGCTCCCACCAAGACCTCGAACTGAGCAAACCAACATCTGCAGGGGTCTCTGAAAGACAGAATCAGACCCTGACCAGAAAGGTGACAGGAGGCACACAAACCCGCGTGCCACAATTGACCAGGACCCATCTAATCGTGAACCACTGAAGCCATGGGCAAACATCAGTGCAAAAAATTATATAATACTATAATACTACAAAGGACAACATGGTAACTCCAGAAGAGAGTGGCGATCTGACAAATACAAGACCTGAACTGAGCAATGAAGAGGAAACAGAAGGAAGCAACACCAAAAATTCCTTTTTGATGATCATCGAAGCTCTCAAAGAAGATATGAAAAAAAAGCCTTAAAGAAATAGAAGAAAATACAAACAAAAAATTGGAAGAGATGAACAAATCTATGAAAGAAACATGCCAGGAACTAAAAGCTGAAATA
>PVIH01018731.1:0-37542 GCA_004025045.1 Sigmodon hispidus
CCAGTGCTGGGATTAAAAATATACCCCACCACACTTAGCTCTAACTTTTCTTTAGTTCCTTTTCACAAGATGCAAATTTAGTGAGTTGGGTGGGATCTTGCCCTGAGGTCACCGATCCCTTTATTACATTTCTTAATCTGTTTATTTCCTTGAACAGAGGATTTAACTCTATTTTACTTTCTGGTGCCCCTTTTCTCCTCAAATATTTTTCCTTGCTCAGTTTGTTCCTTTTCATTATATATCTTCATTAGAGTTATCACTAATATCCATACAACAGAGTCTATAGTAGGATATTTTGAGATTTCCTCTGTCAAATAAAATAATCCAAAACTTTAACCTCAGGCAGACTCTTTGGACAAGGACAAAAGGCAGCCACTTCATTCACTAAAATATCACAAGAATGATTTCTGGGCAATATACTAAAATTCTTCTTCTCTGAAACCTCTAGATCCAGCCCTGGACAGTTTATCAAATCATGCTCAACACCATTGTCTTCCATGCTCCTATTAGGATGCCCCATTAAGTAATTCTTAAAGCATTCCACTGCTTTCCAAACTCAAAGTACCAAAGTGTAAATTCCTCCAAACAAACACATGGTCAAGACTATCATAGCAATACCCAAGTCCCTGCTACTAATTTCTGCCTTAGGTAAGGTTTTTCTTATTGCTGTGAAGAGACATCAATACCATAGCAACTCTTATAAATAAAAAAATTGGTGGCAGGGGGCTTGTATACAGTTTCAGAGGTTCAGTCCATTATCATGGCAAAGAACATGTTGGCCTGATAGCAGACCTGATGCTAAGAAGGCCACATCTTACAAACAACAAGAAGTTGACTGACAGTCACACTGAGGGAAGCCTGAACAAAAGAAACATCAAAGCCTGTCCCCACAATGACACACTTCCTCCCACAAGACCACACCTCTTAATAATGCCACTCTCATTGGGGGTAATTTTCTTTCAAACTACCACACTTAGTTTTTCAGTTTTTATTCTAAAAAAAGAACTGTTTCCTTCTCATAGGTTTAGTTGCCATTAAAGTTCATGATATAACTGTCCCTCAGACAATGGCCTCACTGCTGATTTGGATACTGTTCTTTCCTCTTACAATTGACCATGTTTCTGTTTATGTTTTTTCCTCAAGTATTAACCTTACATTTTCCTGTTCTTTTTATTCTAATTAAGGAAGAAAGTATGAATTCTCTCTCCCACTATTTGAAATTATAGAGACAAGTTTCTCATATTTGGAGAAATAGAACGGGTACATTTGAAATAAAATTGATAAGACTTGCTATGAGAATACCACCTTCATACCATTATTGTGTCATTCTTTCCCCATACTTTTGTTTCTAGGCACCATTTACTCCATCTAGGGTAGAATTATTGTGGTGCTTCTACCAGCCTGTCCACCAAGGGACTCTAGTCTTGAAATCCATCATATTTGTAAGCATGCTCCTGTTTACACTGTATATATTAAAATATTAAATGTTCATTCAAATGTTCCTCCTTGTTTATGTGATATAGAAAGATGATACTCTATAAGCATTGAGATAAGAAATCTTAATATCTTTCTCTGGAATCCCAAATACAAATATGGCATGAATTCAGAGTCTTGTGGCTGATTTTCAGATAATGGTACAAGTGGGAGGGTGGCAATTATTTCAGTAAGAGGTGTGTGTCGGAATCATTATGCTTCAAAATGAAATATTTGTATGACATTTTTTCTTCCATTTCCAATAAAATTAAGAGCTTTGGGGTCTAAATGCTATAACCTTCAAAAGATACAGTCTGAGCATGGCAGTGTTTGTCTATGCACCAGAATAAAGCTTATAAATTAGAATCTGTCAGTCAGAGTTCTCTGTGGAAAGGTTATGCTGTACCTGAGAAACGTGTACTACCTAATTAGTTCTAGTCTAGATTGTAACTGCAGAAGCAAGATAATGTGATGGGGGAGGAGATCAGACTCTCATTTGCTTTGAGGTTAAATTCCCCTTTATTTGTGACTCAGATATAGGACTCCCTGGGTTTCCAAGACCTTAGTGACATGGGCCTGTTGGCAAATAAATTGCCTAGGTTATTATGACTATAGTGAGAATCTATCAGATGTAGTAGCCTGAGAAGGGCAGGGCGAAACAGAAGCATTGTAATTTAATTCATTTGCATTGTAGTTGATACACCTTTAAAGGACGGGAAATCCATGAGACACAAGAGTAAAATATTCTCTGGTAATTGGAAGGCTGAGGTGAGAATTGGGGTTGTGAGCATGTGTTCAGAAGAATTGTATGAGGCAAGGCAATCAGGCAGAAGATCAAGGTTATGTACTGGATAAACATAATGACTATGACACATAACTCTTCCTGAAATAAAGGTCCCAGAAAAATGGAAGAGGGCTTCCTTTTACCCATCTGCTTTGTAAAACATCATTTGCTACATCATATGAACAGTTTGGAATTCCTGTATCATATGAGATTTTGGATGGATAGTCAGAACTTAATGCATTCAATGTAATAGAAGCAGCCTAACAAACATGATAGATTTATTGAGGATATATTTATTGAGGCTATATCAACGCCCTTGTCTCCCTGCTCACTTAGTAGTTATCTGGTTCAGGTAACAGTGGTAATGAAGTGTAAGGAAAAGTGAGAATTGTGGTACAGTCACTTAGTGTCAGATCCAAGGAATAAAATGAAGCTCACATCTGTATTGCAGTTAGGTGGAAAAGATAAAGCTTCTAAGATTTTTTTGACACATTGAAGACTGCCTCTAAAACCAGTGAATACAAGTACTAATGATGCCATGAGTGTGACAAAGTTTTGATGTGAACTTCAGCAGGGAAGGATCTGGGTCTTATACTGTACCAGACCCAGAAGTAGGAAGAAATGAAGATGTTCTAAAGACACTGTGTCTCTCAATCTCACTATGAGACTCTTGAAACAATTGACCCCAAAGAAATGAGAATTTTCATTAGAAATCTCAGGCTGGGAGAAACAAAAGGCCTTAGTTAGCTTAAGGGAAATATAACTTCCAGAAAGATTTTATATAGCTCTAACAACTTTGTCATATCACCTTTCTGAAGTCCAGACAGGGATGGAACAGTGCTGGGCAAGACTACACCCTGACTGAGATTATTTAGATTCTGACCTTGTAGTTAAACTTTATTCTACTTCAGGACCCCAAAGATGAACTTATAGAGAAGGTTGTTAGATTTCTTTGTTCCTCTTATCAATGTGATCACATTGAATAAGTCTTTGCTGCTTTATGCTATTAATTATTTTTGATTGACTTATTGAACATAGCTGAAATTGATTTGGAACACAGGCTGTGACCTTCAGGTTGGATAATTATATCACATGTTTATTCATTTCTCATCTATTTCCTGACATTCACCCTTCATTTATGCTCTCTGTTAACAACTTTTAAGTAAGTTTCCATCATGTCCAGTACATAAATGAGAGCAGTATAGGCCTTGAAATAAATATGTTTTAGTCCTATATTTGTCTGTGATTTTAGTCATGAATCTCTATTAATGTTACCTCACAATTGTGATATGAGGTTTCTGGCCTGGACTTTTTGGCCTAGCCTCAAAGTTTGGACCCACAGAAACACACGCAATCCCACAGAAAGACACAGATGCTTACATTTTATGCTGATCAGCCTATGGCTCTGGCATATTGTTTGCTAGCTCTTCCTCTTAAACTAACCCATAAATCTTATCTTGTTGAGTGTGGCTTGGTACCTTTTTTTCCGCAGCATTTCAACTTCTTTCATCTGCATTTCCTGGCATCTCTGTGCCATCTCTGCTCTGCTCTGAGATGTTCCCAGAGTTTTCTTCCTCTGGTAGTCGTGCTCACACTTCCTGTGTGCCTCTGGCCAATCAACTTTTTATTAAACCAGTGAGAGGGACAAATATTTACACCATCCATAATCTCACTATACCCAATTTTCAGTTTTTTGTTTATAAAGGAGACAAATAACCCCCTTTTCTGCAAAGTTCTTGTCAAGAGTAATGAAGTTATTCTACATAATGAAATAAAGGCAATGATTTTATCAAAGAGATTGTTTGATGTATATTTCTTAAATGTGACCATATAAGGCAAATTTGGGGCCTATTTGATGTAAAGGTTGATCCTAGTACAAGTCAAAGTCAACTGCACTCTTTGGATGGGTTTGTATAAGCACTTATAAGTAACTGGCCTGAGATGGGATATCTTTCTATATGCTGTGAATATACTTTATTACCATTTGCTAATACAGAAGCTGTTTTGGACTATGTCAAGGCAGGTTAAATGCAGGCAGAAAATTCAAAAAGGACAGAATTAGGGAAAGATGCTGCAGGCTGCTAAGATGTAATGGAACACAGGTAAAACCAGGAAACATGTGGCAATACATTAGATCAATAGAAATGGCTTAAGTTATAAGAGTAATGAGCCTGAGCTATAGTCCAAGCAGTTTGTAATTAATATAAGCTTCTGAGTAATTATTTTATAAGCAGCTTCAGGATTGCAGGTGGAAGAACATTGTCTGTCTGAGGGGCCTGGATGGAACAGAAAAATTTCTGGCTACACTGCTAAATGTTTTTTTCTCTAAGTCTCTTTTTAGAGAACCACGAAGCTCACAGTGTAAGATTAAGACAAATGAGAAAATGATATACTGATATTAGAGGGTGGATATGACTGAGCTGAAAGAGAAAATTAGGAGTGAATAGAGAAAAACCATGATCATCATTTTTCTCTTGAAGGTGATAGAGGTAGAAAATGTGGATAAAAAGTAAGATTTAAGAGGGGAAGGTAAGGTCAGGAAAAAAACATAAAGAAAAAAAGGAATAAGAGAGAAATATGAAAATAGAATGAGGAAAATGAAAAGGAAAATTAATGACAGCTTGGTATAATCCAAATTAAATTGCGCAGTGAGTTTGTCTTTCCCAGAGACCCAAAGAAGATTAGAAAGGAAAGCGAGTCATAAAAAGGATTTTTGACAGAATGTATGTTGTACAGTTCTAGTATAGCTGATGGAATAAAGGAATAGCGAGAAAAATTTCTCTCTCATACCCCACCCTAGTTTAGTTTTAATATAACTGAGAAGAAAAACTTTGTGTCACAGGGATTGTCATATTTTTAGCTACTTCTTATATCATTTCCTTTAAGAAATCATTTTTCCTCCAAATTGTGCACCCAAATCTTCTTCATTCTCCTCATGCCTAGTTGTCTGCTACTTTTCCTCATGGAAATCCAAGAGGTGACCTTTTCTTTACTTAGTATTCCAATGAGGAGTGGCAGACTTGTGCACTGATAAGAAAGAAACCAAATGTTAATATTTTCAGTATGCCTCCTACTGTATCCCAAAACATTCTTTCGTCTTGGCTATAAACTGACATTATCAGACCTTGCACAGGGAAATCAAGGTAATTATACCCTTGGAAGAGCAGAGAAGCCTTTATATGGCTCTTGGTTGATGACAAAGTGATAGGCGTGTAGACTGCTCTTCAGCAGTAAAGGTATGCGTGTTCCTTCCGCAATAGTTTGGAAGTATCAAGGTTCTTTGTATTTCATGGGTTCTAACAGACCAAGCATTTTATCTTGTGGATTAAGCCTTGGTGATTTCTCCTTACAGTTGCCTCTGTATAGCACTTTGTTTTCTTGCATTTCAGCCATTACTACATTGTACTACTGCTTTCTATTTTCTAGGGTCATGATCCTTTCAAGTGTACACCTCATTTGTGTTGCTTTATTAGCAGCTACCACAAAGGCAGAGACACCTAATTTTGATTAGAATTTCTGAAGGTATGAGAGAATAAGTAAATGCTTTAATTTTGCTTATATACTTAGCATACCTAATAAAATAGTACATAGGTGCTAAGTTAAGGAGCTAAAGAAGCACTGACTTTGTTACTTCTTTGCTTGTTTTTAATTCAAAATATGGTATTGATTAATCATAATAATAAATTGTATGTGTGATCTTCAAAAATATGTAAAAATCACATGTATTGATTACTTATGAAATTTTGCAAAAAATATATTTGCAGAGATCAGGTATAGTATTTAATATAGTATGGGCTTCTAAAATCACCTATGTAAGTATTTTCCAAGCATTACCAATAGCCTCCATACTGCCAGAAACAATAGATAGCCTACAGATAAAGATACTAAACTTGTCTTTGTGACACATACAGAATTGAACAACTAGGATATATAAGCCTGTCTTTCCCAAGTTATTCAATTGGAAAGGATTAGAAGATTTAGAAGCCAAAGACATGAATTTTAGTCCTAACTTTAGTCAGTTACTGTCTTTATTATGGCTTTGAACAAATATATTTTATTGATAATCCAAATGTCTTTTAACTGTTATTCTATAATTTCAGAACCCTGTGAGGAATTACTGTTACCTTTAATAATTAAATTTTACAATACAGAGATTTCTTACCACAGTATTTTGACTCATCAAATAGTAGGTATGATGACTGATTTTGATTGATTGCATTAAGAAACATCTGGCACATTAATGACTCTTTCTTTGGGGTCTGTTTCCATAGAGGATTACATGAGATGACAAGACATGTTCTGAATGTGAGTCACACAATATTAACAACTGGGGTCACAGACTGATTAAAAATATCTAAAGGAGAACATCTGCTGAGCTTCAATATTCATTTCTCTCTGCTTCCTTATCCATTAACATGTGAGCAAGTAGTCTCATTCTCATGTTTTCACCAGCTAAGAGATGTTCCCACCAATATGTCTTTTTAGCAATTTAAGTACCCTCAACACATGTCCTTAGTCATTTTTCATTTTTGTCTTGTGTT
Organism: Sigmodon hispidus; assembly: GCA_004025045.1. Lineage (NCBI taxonomy): Eukaryota > Metazoa > Chordata > Mammalia > Rodentia > Cricetidae > Sigmodon > Sigmodon hispidus. Next base: position 6,799 of record PVIH01018731.1, read on the forward strand.
TGGTAATAGCCTTAAAATATAATTAATAGAACAGTTACAGTACATTTCTCTCTAAGTGAAAAATGATGGAATTAAAATATTACTATTCTTCAAAGAGAAAATCTCATTATATAGTCCTCAGCTTTCCAAGTTCTCAAATAACAGGTATTTGCCACCATATTTGATGGGAATCTTACTATTTTTCAACTTTTAATGTGCTAATAAATCTAAATAGTAGTCATCAATGACTGCTACCATATCAGGGAGAAAATCAGCTACCTTGTTTCATTCAAAAGGCACATTTATAATTTTTTTATGAAAACTTTTTGAACATCAATTTGATCAAACCTTTACTTCCAGTGACCAATTTTTGAAAAGCTCTAAAAGACAAAGAATCTTGTTAAATATGCTATGAGCAAACAAACAGTAAAATGCTAATTGATAGCATCAAAACCAGTAAAATACTTAAGAATAAATTTAAACAAGGAAGCTCAAGGAGTATACATTGAAAACAATAAAGCACTGTTGAAAGAAACAAAACAAGATCTAAATAAATGGAAATACATTAACATGTTTATATATTGGAAGACTAAATGTTTTTAAAATTACAATACCCCCAAGCCTAGTTACAGACATGTGGACATTCCTATCAATATTCTAAGTATAATTTTTCTTGAAATTAATAGGCTGATTTTAAAACTCATATGAATGTACAAGGCATCTCATATAGCCAACATTAGTTTAAAGAGGATTTGCCTGGAATGGATGCTGAACTAAGCCATCTTGGGAACTTGGGACCTCCTGTTCTTGCTAGGGAGGAGATAAGGAGATGGGGAGAAGAGAATGTGACTGGGAAACGTGGGAAGGAGAAGGGCGTTTGAACAAGGGGAAACACGGATTAAAACATGAGGCTTTATTCATAACAAAAATAGGAGAAAAGAATCTACTTTTGAGAGATTTAAATACAGCCTAGAAATGAGCAGCTCTAGGAATCCTCCAGAACTACAAATCTAGAATGGGACTGCTGAGACATACAGTCTTTTGGCTTAAACAACTGTTGAATTCTTGCCCTTTCCTTTGAGAGACTGCCAGGATTGGACTAATAAGACTGTAGCTTGTAAGTTATTTTAATAAATTTCCTCTTAATCCAAAAAAATGAAAAAATGAAACTAGCATTTTATAACTTCAAAACTTATTATAAATTTATGATAATCAAGAGAATGAGACATTGATGCAATGAGAAACAAATAAAGAAATGGAATAGAATTGAGAACCTGGATATAAATTTTTACTTTAAGTGGCATATTTATTTTTGAAATTAGTACTTATAAGACTGGATGGGAAACATCTTTAACCACACATAGTACTGAGAGAATTGGATATCAGCATGCAAAGAATAAATGATGGACCTTTATTTTATATAATATATACAAATTAATGAAAGTTTATCAAATACTAAACATAACAAATTATAAAATTTGTATGGAAAATATAGGCAAAATATTTTTAAGTCTTGTTTTAGACAACAGGTTCTTGGCAATACTCTAAAGGCAAATGTAGGATAAATACAATAGCTAAATCACATAATCAAATTGAAAAAACTCTTGCATATCAAAAGAAGTCATACAGAAAAGAAAAGCATATCCTACAATAATGGGAGAAACTTTAAAATGATATAAGGGTGTGATTTATATATAAACATTACATCTCAATAATAAAAAGACAAATAATATAATTTGGAAAAGAGCAGATTATCTGAATGGATGGTTCTCCAAAGAAGATACACAAATAGCTAGCATAATGGCATAAAGTGATTACCATCATCATTAGAATCAACAAAATTCAAATAAGCCTGGCATGATGGCCTATGTTTCTAATCTCATCACTTGGAAGGTTAAGAAAGGAAGTCAGCCATGAGTTTAAGGCCAGCTTAGACTATAGAGCTCATTCCAGGACAATCTATGTCTCAAGAAGATCAAAAATGAAAATGGAATTTTAATTGAAATGCTGTTTTACAGCATCTGAGATGGCAATGAAGAGAAAGACAGATAATGATTCACATTCAAGTAAAATAAGAGATTAGAAGCCACCTCTGGAAGGTCTAAGAAAAGTTCAGACAAAAACAATAAGCTCTATTTTTATAAGGGAAAACTAAAATGGTGACCATGAGATGGGAAAAATAGATCTCAAGGACCCGAGGAGGTGAAGAAGACAACAAACAAACAAAAGAGGACAATTGAATATGTGGCATGAAAGCAGAAAGAGCCATTAGAGGAGGAGAGGGTGAAATGAGGTAAGCAAAGGATAGAGAGGATGAGGCAGGCATATAAAATGTGTTTAAGACTGCCAATCAAAAGAAAAATGTGTAAAACATAATAAATGTTGCTGAGTATTTAGAACAAATATACCCTCATACACTGTTGATGAGAATGTAAACTTTTCAAAGTATTGAACAAAGCTGGCTCTTCCTTGTAATGTTGAATCATTGATTTACTACAAAACCCAATAATTCTATTCCTAGTTATATATTGAAGAAAAAAATTAACAACAACAATAACAAATATTCACATAGTATCTTGTACATGAATGCTCATGTTACCATTAGTCACAATAGTCAAAACATTAAAATAATTCAGATGTTCATCAACTGATGAATAATCACATTGTGGTAACTATATTTTCATTATTTATATACATTTCTCTTACCTGTCTAACTGCTTCCATGTCCCTACAGTTCCCTCTTTCTCTCAAATTAATGATCTCTACTTCTTTTAACACAAACACACACACACACACACATACAGAGAGAGAGAGAGAGAGAGAGAGAGAGAGAGAGAGAGAGAGAGAGAGAGAGTCTGATAGACAAGAGGCACATATGAGCATATTTACACAATATATAGATTTTCTGAGTCCATTTAGCTTTGTGTGTTTGTACATGTGACCCAACAGGGAGCTCATCCCTAGAAAAATTGAGTCTTCCTTTCTCAGGTGTCAATAATTGACTGTAGTTCTTCATCTAAGGGTGGAATCTTATGAAATATCCCTGTCCATGCTGTCATGTCAACTGGTGTTATCATTATGTAGAAAATAAGATGGTGATTGCTTTTTTATTCAGTCTAATGATTGGTGTATTTTGAAGCGAGGAATTCAGGTCATTAATATTATAGGTTATTATTGAAGATTGTGAATTTATTCCTGCTATTCTGATGATTTTTTAGATTTCCCTCTCTTGATTAACTATTAGAATAGTGTGGCTTCTTCTTTCCTGAGGCATAACAGAAGTGTTCATTTTGCTTTTCATTTGAAGGATTCCATATGTATTATTTATACATATATTATAAATATATACGTATACATATTTATGTTGATATAGATTAGTGGTCATAAATTCCTTTAGCTAATTTTTCATAATTTTTTCTTCCAATTATCACAGATAGCTTACAGTCTGGGTTGACAGTTGTGGTCTTTCAGAACTTGCAAGTCTAGGCCCTCTTGTCTCTTCAAGTTTTAGTTGACTAATATACTGTTGTTCTTAGCAGCCTGCCCTTATACATAACTGTGCAGCTCTCCCTTGCTGCTTTTAATATACTTTGTTTGCTTTGTATATTTAATATTTTAATTTTATTATGGTGAGGACAGTTTGTTTCCTTAACTTATCTATTTGGTGTCTCCAGTATCCTGTATCTGAACTGGTGTCTCTTTTCCTAATTCTGGAAATTTTTCTGTCATGTTTTTTTTTTTTTAAATATTTCCTGTTGTATTGGTTTTTCATTCTGCTTAAATTGCCTCACTGGAATTTATATGTCTTTTATTTCTTTGCTTGGGTTATATTTTATCTGTCATATCCTTTAAGTAGAAGTATTTTTAATGTTCATGTGAGATTTGGATGTGATTATGTTGAGTTTGTTGTTCAGGAATTTAAGATACATGATGTAAAATTTATATTATTCCTTGAGTAGGATATTATTTGGGAGATCACTGGATACTAGATATTACCACAACATAGATGTTCTCCTAGCCAACTAGTAACAGTAGGCCCTTTTATCTTCAATAATTATTTGTTGATAAACCATCAAAGCTTGTATGGAGTATATTCAGATTAGTAAGATCAGGAGAGAGAGAGGAGTATTGGGAGTAAATGTACCATGAAAAGAAAAAACAAAGCAAAACCCAAGGTGGGTAAATTAGCAGAAAGTAGGAATAGTTTTAGCATCCATAGCATTTAAAGACAGAGCTATGAAAGCGTATAACTTATAGGTTAAAAGAGGAAGAGATAAGGATAAGAGGAAGAAAAAAATGACATTTGAATATTAGTGGATTATATAGTACATGTTACTGAAGAATGCCTAATAATAAACTGGTAGAGAAGCAAATTAGTTGAGTAATATACACACAAAATAAAAACCATAATAGGTTATCTGTAGGATTGGAAATTAAATAATACAAAATAAGAAAAAAATAGAGTGCTTATGGTATAAATTGCTTGTACAGCTATGCTGAATTGAAAGGTGAAGTTTTTAGATCTCTCTGACTCTAACAGGATCCATGTGGTACCATGTAAGGAAGGGACAAATGTGAGCCTTGGCCTTTGCAATCTCAGTGTTCCTGGGGCAGGGTATGGAGGAACTGGAAGTTGTGAGTCCTCTCCTGATATTCACTTGGACCCATGCACCCTGTCATGGCCTTTTCTGGTCCAGATGTCATCCCTGAATGTGAGGAGCAACCCTTTCTGGCAGGTTCTTCTGCTCTCCCCTAGGCAGTTTTATTAGGCACTCTGGCCAGACATCATATCGACAGCTTCCAGAGGGACTCTGCTTCTCACCTTTCTTTCCCTCTCCTTCATTTCTTGTAGTGACAAAAACAGAAATTTCACATCTCCTTAGACCAAGCAAAATTTCAAGGGCAAAGTTCTGCTGTAATACTTGCTTCCTATGTGTGATTTTTGACTTCTTTGGATTTTTTACTAACATGGAAATTCAACAATGACCTTAAAATATCATTTTTATATTTCACTTAGCATTTCAGTTAGTTTTCAGTGCTTATTTGTAATTCCTGATCAGCTTTTCTTGTATGATTTTTATGAGTTCTTTGTGACACTGAGATAACAAAATTTTAAAAATGAAAGTGTGCTGCTAGTACAAATAACTGCGAGACCACCTAGTGATTTGGGCTTAGAAAGGGGAGATTCAAATTTTAAAACAGAGATGTTTATTCCCAGTTTTAGAAATTATAAAGTCCTGGATCTTGCTTTTAACATTAGTGTTAATGACCAGGAAGGATTTGGTAACAGAAATATAGAAAAACACTAAATAAGGGAGACCCACCTGAACAAGGACTGTTAAAAGGATGTTCCTAGTCACCAAAGAAAACCTTTAGCCTTATTCTGATGATTAATGCTCTTCCAGCCACATTGTCCATGTACTGGTTTTATAAGTCCATGTCTTCCAATACCTCAGTGCACCTAAAATTGACTACATGTATCTGTATGAATCAGGCGTTTGTATCTTTGGCTCACTACAATATAGGTGAACTGTAGAATGGCTTAAGAAACATTGACAAAAACACTTTCCCACAAAGACTGAACATACAACATACATATGAGTGACAAGCAGGATGGTATGTTATGTGATAAACTCTGCTGTGCAAGAATGAGTAAGTAACAGATTAATAGGTGTGTGGAGATAAAGCTGACAGCTAGAAATTTGCATGAGATGAAGCTTGAGGGCACAGGTTTCTGAAATGCAAGCATAAGATAACAGGTATAATGAAAGTAAGAAAATCCCAGATTGATAACATTTTTTTCTTGACATTTTTCCACAGTCCAAGAAAGCACAGCAAAGCTGAAAAAAGATAGGCAGGCTAGTTTTCTTGTTCTTCTTATGGGAGATGATGATCCCGCCCCCCCAAAACGTAGCTCTATGAGCTTATTTGTTAGTTAATAACAGAAGCTGATAAACCCCAATGCTTCTACCTTTTTTACCAAATAATATGTAGAATACTTTAATGCAAGATGAATAGCTATACCCCTACAAAACTCCTAAGCAGACAGGAATGGGAAAGAATAGTTTTGCTTCCCAGGCATAGTCATATGAAATTTGGGGATGAAGCTATGTGGAAATCACAAATTCATATATACCAGCAATAACTGACATTTTAAAAGTGTGTGTTTGAAGACAATTGCATTATGACATAGATCCATCTTCCCTCCTGTTTATGTATCTGTTGCCTAATTTAGGTTCCTTGGGTCTATTTGTTAAAGTCATTGAAAAAGGAAACCAACAAGCCTTTAAGACAGATATGGTGATCAAGATTGTAGGCTTTGGCAATTCATTTACTTGAGTTTGAGTTTAGACTGTGTTGTTTGAAAGTAATCTTAGTTTATGCTAGTAAAAGCCTTTGATTGCATGTCTTTATAAGGAGGGCAACACTACTCCATTTATATGGTTGATATGGAGATTGCAAAACACATACCGTAAAGAGTTTTATAACATACACAGTGGAAGGAACGTAGCAGTAACATGTCCAGATATTTTATTTTTTATTGCTGCTATCATTATTACTGTCATTTCTATTCTTTAATCAGTCTCTGATTCACATTCTATTAGATTTTCATACAAATTTTAGCTTAATTTCTTATCACATTGCAGCTTTATTAAAATTTCTTAGTTATTTCAAATGATGGCCTGAAATCAGTTGTGAGTTGTGGCAAGGCATATATTAATAGTTTAAATATTGAAGTTCCAAGATAATTCTCTTTAAAAATATGATGAGAGGCCTAGATTATTTTTTAAGTCTATTGGTCTCATGTGCACTCATATTTCATTTCTTAAAAGGGAGAGAAGGGAAGGAAAGAAGCTCTGAGTTAGGTGTCAGGTGTCACATACAGTCCTAGTGGCTTTTCTCAGACTATGTCACATATAAGGCTATTGTCTTTCACACATGGCACCTGAGAATAAATGGCATACAGAAGAAATGCTAATTCTTATAAATAAAAAAATTCACAATCACAATTTTTAAGAAAGAAGTTTTTCACAATCAGATTCATCTGCACCTTTCTGTTCCCGTTTGCTTTGACCTTTTTACCTAGAAAGAAGGCATAAACTTTTGCTGCCCTGTTTGTCTACCTAGCTACTTTCCCTGCCTATGAAGTTTTAGTTGATTATTCAAGGACAAAATCAGATATTACCTCATCTAGAAAGTTTTAAAATTGTCATTTACCTAGAATTTTCTGATTTCATGTTTAGATGTATAAATGAGATCTCACAATCAACTGAGCACCAATTTAGCTGACTTCCCACATCCCTTACTACTTATGAAGTTAATGTTACTGATCTTTATCTTCAGGGTTTTTTATTTACTATTTGTGAGCCAGGTGCCAAGTAACTCTGGTAAGGCCATGACAAGTCCAGGTTGGGGATCAGGCATCACATGCTATCATTACTAAGATTGTCGAACATTTGCATTTTAAGGTCCCAAGGTCTTTGTTAAATTGATATAATGTAAGAATAATCAGGAAATGGGAGTTTATTAGTTCAGAGTTAAGAACATCAATTTTTCTGTAACAACATTTGAGCAAATAACATTCACAGACCTTAGTTTGCTTCTCTGTAAATTGGTTGATCACTGACATCCCTGCTTCCATAGGATTTTATGAGGTTTAGAGTAGGTCAATTATCTGACAGTGCTCTGGAAATTAAAATTCTGGCAAGGACGTCTATGAATCCCTGTTACTTATAAAATAAAGGCCACACTCTTTTATGAAGCCTTTTTGTATGTGTGTATAATTCTTTTTCTATACTTTCATCACTTGTAGCTATTCTCTTATTTAATTCTCCCTATTAACTCAAGTACTTCTAGTTTCCTCTACAAGCCTGCAAACTCTCACCTTAAGAAGGATTCTCTTCTCTCCACTCTTAGGCTCATCTTCATCCAATTAGAGTCATAGCCTTGATTTCTTTGAGAAGTTTTCTTTGACCTTACCTGCAGACTAGGCAGGTACAGTTTCTCTGTGGCAATGACAGAACCCCGTGATCTTGGTGTCATAGCACCCATTAGATGATACTATATTGATATGTGTTTTTGTTTGTCTTCCCCAGTAGGCCCAGATCTCCATCTTCGTAGAACTACACTTTGTTCTTGGGAAGGAAACAGAACAGTTGTACAAATAAATATTTCTGAACAACAGAAAGTCAATGGTTGTGGGCAACATCAGATAATGTTCATGTGAAGGTCTTTGCAGTCAATGACATTCTCTTCCAAAGTTAGTTTAACACTGAAATAATCTATCATTGGCACATCAAAAGGGTTTTAATTACTTTGGGCATGTGTGTTACTGTTGAGTGATCAGTTATATGTAGACTCTTCTGATGGCCTGTTTTCTGGTTTTAGATTTGAAACAATGCAATAAGGAGATGTGAAGGAGTGTTTGCATAGTCTTTTAAAAATCAGCTTGTTCTTCACAGAGCCTCAACAGTTAGTGGTTAGTTCTCCCAAATGATGTTTTTACTTAAACAACTGAAGGGAGATGAGAAATTATGGGCTAAATTGTGGCAAAATTATTGGGATGCTTAAGCCATCCATATCTGCCAATTATCTCAGAAAGCCATCCCTGTAACCATGTCTCTCATTTGCTTCTTTTCTCTCCCTCTTATATAGTGATAATGAAGGAAGCCACTTGGAATAAGTAGAGGGTAAAGAAGGGTCAGCAACTGGGGAGAGTTCTTGGCCTATGTAAGTAGAAGCCATATATCAAGAAGTTGAAGCTTTCACTTTTTAAGGCTCCAAATAAGCATGCAGGGGCAGGGTAACTCCTCTTGGATTTTCCACCACTTTGAAACACGTCCCACATACACAGACATATGACTGGAGTATAAACTGGGTTCTAAGGATGGTCCCTTGCCATAGGCCCTAGGCCATAACACCATTACATATTTTGGCTCAGATTTTCTATGTAAAGTAGAAATTGGGAATATGCCTAGAAGTCCTTCTAGTTCTCAAGTTAGCAATTCTAATCAGGGAATTTATATTGGTTTGTTTTTCCAAGACAAGGTTTCTCTGTGTTGTCCTGGCTGTCCTGGAACTCTCTCTGTAGATCAGACTGGCCTGGAATTCACAAAAATCTACCTGCCCCTGTCTCATGAATGTTCGGGTTAAAGGTGTGGACTACCATCTCCCAGCTCAAAGATATCATTTCTAAATTAAAAATCAATATTTCTTATTTGAGTAGAAGGATATGGGAAATTTGTGGAATAGGCGTTATAGATTACAATCCCAGACTGGTTTAATCTAGGGCATGTAACATACTATGAACTCACTGAGACCATGGTGCATGCCTAGGGCTTATTTAGCTACTACTTATCTCTGACATTGGCATGATAATCTCTATGATAAATACTTGATTTCATTTTTGTATCCTTTTCCAACCATCAGGGGTCAACAGTATCTGTTGCTGTTTTGACAATCTTAATCCCACCACTATGTTTTTGGATATCTGTTGAGTACAAACCACTGGGTATGTTTGCTCCAAAATTATATTATGAGGATAGTGAAAGTACTTTTTATTTTCATCTTAGGTTATGGATATGAAAAGTTTTTCTTGGAGTTTGCAGTCACTATAGTGTTTGGGCTGGAAAAGACTTTCTATCTCCTGTAGTTCTAAATATCTAAATACTTTACTGATGAATCAACTCGGATCCAGAAAAAGATGGTGAGTTTTACACTGTCATACATTAAATGAGTAGTCTTGGATGATATCTATATATTAGTTGCATGATCATAAACAAGCCAATGCAGAACTTCTGTCTGCAGGTTCTTTCAAGCCTATTAGGTGTCTTGTTTCTGAACTTGTTGATGCTACTTCTGAAAATACCCTGTGGTAGATATTAATCACCTTTCCAGGAACTTAAGCAGTGAGTAAAACCAAGTAGTGCCATTGTTGGGTTATTTGTTGTAGATGTGAGGGAGGACAGCCTAAGCAACTGTGGTCAGTGACTTATTATGGAGGAAGGCTCTAACTTTTATAATCCACAAACATATACATTACTCTTTTTCATTGTAGGCACACAGATACATATTCTAAGAATTATTGGTATTTCTCTCTCCTTGCTCATGTATTGATATCAGGAAACACTAGAGAAATCCATGCACTTTGAGGTGGACAATGAAAAAAATGGCTCATTGTGGGATCCCTACCAGGGGCTCTGGAATTATAATAGGGAACAGAGCCAGAACAAATAGCCTACCAGCTGTGTGACATATGTTCTCACTGAATCCCCAACCCAATCCAGAATGGAGACCTATAATAACTCATATACAAGACATGGAGAACATTCTTACTGCTGCCTAAGACACCTGTAATACCTCATTGATGGATTAATCATATCTCAAAATCAACAATCCAATTTTGGATCTCATATTTATTAGCATTCAGATGCAACAGGAAGTGCTCCTACTTGAACTGAAGAACCACAAAAGAAGTCTGGTTCAGTTTATACTTGAGTGACTAAGAATAGTATGGTCCTCTATACAGTGAGGTTAAGAATATGCTCATTCTTTGTCTGCAGTTTGATTCAAACTGAGTAGTGATGCACAATGCTCTTACATGAATGTGAGTAGTTGAGCTTTGTGCAAATTTCCCTCAGCTGACATGCTTGGGGCTTCTCACAAAATGTTTCGATGGGCTGTTGGTGTCCATCTGTGCTTTCTAACACAGATGCTTTGTTATTTTGGTGGTCTCGGGTCAACCTATGTTAAGGTTTAGACAGGGCAAATTTATAACCCCTGGCTAAGAGTTTTTAAAAATATATGAAAATCAAAGTAGCATAAAAGGCCACTGGGCATGATACCAATTCTTGACTCCAATAAAGACAGCCAATAAAAAGAGCTAATGAAAAGAACTCTGATGACATTCATCTGAAATTTTAGATTGTTTTATGTTTTAACAAATTAACAATGGTGATAAGAGGACATTAGCAGCTTTTCTCGGGGCTCTTTGTTAACAATAACTTCAGCCTGCAGCCACAACAGGGGCTGTGGCCAAGTTTTAGCTGGCAGACCAACAAGCCAATATTTTACACAATGGATGACATTTCTAAAACCAGACGCAGAGACAAACCAAGAGTCACACATGTATTCCAACAAACAAGTTTCTGCCATTTTTAATTGTATTTAGAGCAACAAAAGATTCCAAGATTACAAAAAGAGAACAGAACGCTAGCGCTTGGGGCTCGTCCTGCTGCCCAGGGGAGGCCAAGTGCCGCTGTGAGAACTGAAGCCCCATCAAAAGAAGTTTCAAGCAAAATTAATTTGTTTCTTTTGAAAAAATTTTGAAGAATGCTTTCTCTCTTTGCTCTCTCCACATCAAAATTTAATTTTTATCTCTGGTTACATTGTCTATTCCCTCCTACTGCCAAATTAATCTCAAGGTCAGTGTAAGAATGATATCTGCAACGCTCTCGCTAATCAATGTCCATTCTATCTGTCTAGAGGAAAGCAGAATGATGTGTCAAAGAGTGGTGAGGGGGACTATTTTTTTTAACCTGGGGATCCCAGTGGTGGCTACTCTCAGTGGCCAAAGTGGCTTATGGGACCACACCATGGGCATTTCTCTGCAGGACAGTTAGCATTAAGTGCTAAGGTTCTGAGATACTACAAACCTGGTCTATCTGTCATATAGAGTACCATGACTTAAACTATAAGATGGCAGACAGACAGGGTAAGTGCAGAGAAATAGGAACATTTCAGAATTGTATTTTTAGTTTGGGTAATGTTATGTGTATGATCCAGTTCTTGTTGGCCAATGGCATTTTCAGCTAAACAACAGTCTTGATGAGTATCTTGGAAGCTTGTCCAGGCTACCCATGCTGCCCATCTCATAGCTTCTACTTTAATTCCATAAAAGGCCAAAAAAAAAAATGGAACAAGGAAATGAAATAGAACCCTGTGAAACTGAACCAGGATTTAAAAGTCACTTAGTATACATTATCTGCTTCCTGGCCAGATTAAATTGAGTCATATTAAAGCTGGGTCAAAGGCTGGGTTTTTTTTTTTTGTTGTTTTTTTTGGGGGTTTCTTTTTCTTTTTTCTTTTTTGCTCTAAAATATCATCTGCTAAATTCAGTGATCTACTGTTCTTTTGAGGGATAAGAGAATTCTCAGTGATTTGTTACCTTGGCTGAAATTTCAGAAGAAAAGTGACAAAATGTGGGTTTTTCTGCCTTCACCTAGAATGATTGGAGGTTAGAAGGCTCTGGGCAACAGACCCCAGTGTCAAACTCTTAACTGAAGAAAAATACCTTTACTCATGAGTAGCAATGGAACTGTACCTACAGAGATATGACTTCTAGTACACTAACAAATTTTAACAGAGAAAAAAATACATTATCAATTATCAAAATCTTTACAGAACATATCCAAAACCAGAATTAGAGCACACGGACACCCAGTAGCAAGAGCACCTCAATTGCAGGGGAAAGAATTGATGTGACAGAAGGAGCATTTGCTCCAGGTTCCCAAGATCAGGCAACTGCCCTTCTCTAACAAGAATGGTGAAGAACAAGGAAATAACCTTCCTTCTCTCAATGGCTCATATCCCACAAAAAGGATGCTGGCCAGTCTTTTGGGTGGGCACTTGGCCCACATCTGGTTTTCTCCCTATTACAATTACCAGGAAATTTCAATGAGATTTCACCACCCTTTCCACATTCATCTGTCTTAAGCTAGTAAAGTGCAATACATCATGTACCCTACCCTTTCCTTCTCCACCCCTTTGCAAGGCCTGAACACCAGGCCCAATATGGTAAGAGATATCAATTATCTAAACAATCCAGGTGTCTTATCCTTTCTGAGAGAGCATCCAAAATGTAACTGCAACCTCTCTTACAAGTACATGGCATCAGATATGACCTGGAACCAAATATAAAGGTGCAGAGAAAGGTAAAGCTATCAGAACACATTACATCTATATATATAATTCAGTTTTGAAACATGGATACAAATACTCATTTACAATATAGTTCAACTTTCTGCCTTAAACTGCAGAGAACTTTTTGTGCTGTCCAAACTGGGCAGAAATGAGGGTTTCTGCCTGCCCTCCTTCTAGTGCAAAATCTAATCCTTTAAACGCACCCCTTCTCATCAAGGGCTTCACATCTTCAAATAAGCTAACAAGGGCACTAGCAAACACAGTGGCCAAGACCAGCTCCATTTCCAATCATGCAAAGATGGAGCTTCAAGAATTTGCTCTGCAACTACTAGAAAAAAAAAGGAAAGCTAGATCTGCTTATAAAATCAGTTAGTGAAGGACATAATCCCATTTTTTTTCAAATTATCTTCAACACTTCTAAATATGTATATTGTGAGACAACCCCTCCCCACAAAGTCTTCTAAGTAAGTCATCAGAAAAATCCTTCAGTCTGTCTTTGGATAGTTCACCAAAGAAGCACTAATGCTTGCTCCTTCCCTGCCCTTTAAAAATTTTGGTATCTTAGCAGATACAATATAGTCTTTGGTTATATAATGTAATGCTTTCATCTCTTTTTCTACTTAAAAAAAATACTTTCAAGGATTTTTAAAGCGGTAAGTAGTAAGAACAAACCTGTCTGTAAAGGCAGCCAGGAAAGAAACTTCTTAGTCCAAGAAATCTCATATGCTAAATGGCTTCTTTTGACTTTCAGTTTAGGATTTGATATGGAAGGTTAGCATTCATGGTTCTCAAGCAGGAGAACCATGGCTTTGGCTTAATGATCTCCTACCCAGGCAACTAATATAGAAGAATTATAGCCAGACTCTTGTTTCTCCAGGGCCATGCTAGGGTCATGCAGATATATTAAGTCAGTTGTCTTCAGAAAACTTTCTGAAGTACAGTGCCAGTGCTGGCATAGGTCTTGGGGAGGAATAAAGGGTGGCTTGGGCCTTTGTGCCCTGCCAAATTTAAGGTAAAGAAGGGGGCAAGGCCACGTCTGTACTGAGTGAAACAAACAGTTTAAGCCACTCAAAGCTTAAAATTAGGTAATTTGTATAATATCAAGTGATCATATGGATGGTGGACTTAATTTTTTTCTTAAAGTGTGTTGAATATATCTTGTTATATATACTTATATATATTTAGAAATAGAGTGTGGACAGAGAAGGATGTTAGCATCAGCATATTTTTCAACCTGGACAATTAACCATAATAACTACCCAAAGGACAGAATGAAGCTTTTTTTTCCTCTTTTTTTTCTTTTTTTTTTTTTAGTGCCAGTGAACATACATAAAAATATACATATTACTGATTTTCTGTTTTTCAAAGATATATGACAGAATCCTTCAAAAAAAAAAATCCCTTCTCAGAGTACGGTAATTTAAAAAAATAATGAACTTTCCAAGAACAATAATATTGCCTGTGGCATAGAAAATCTATGGAACAAAGAAGCCAACTCCCATGTCAGCTCAGAGTCCACTCACAATGAGCTGCCCTGTGAATGAGAGTTGAAAGTGATACACGACTCTTTTCTTTAACCACAGAGTTCGTGACTTTGGCAGCTGTCAGCTGCCTAGCCCAGTTGGGCCTTCTCCATGGTGCTCCACTTTTTCTTGTCCTCACATTCCATTCTCATCAAGCACTGTAAACCTCTTTGGAGATGATCACCTTGATTTTGTCCAGTGAGTGATCCTCATCTTCCATCTTACCAGATGAGTGGAGCAAAGGCCAGTCGTTCACAGGTAAGCACAGTGTGCCAGCAACACTCACTCTGTTGAGTAGAGTGCTTGCAAGTTGAGACTTTTGCCAGTCACACTAGCTGGAACATTGGTGGCCAAAGAAAACAAAAAGAAATGAAACAGAAAATCCAAAAAAGGAAAAAGCAAAAGCCAACCACTTCTTTGCCTGTGTGAGAGAACACAGCCAAGCTATGACTTTCATTGCTCACTCAAATCTCAATGCAGAAACAGTAGGCATAGGCCTTGTGTAGGCTCTTTTCTCTAGTTTTTTCACTTGGAAATTTGGAGTTATCTAGTTGGTGTTGCTTTAATTGCACTGCTGTTTCACTGATTTTTGGCTTTTTTAAGTAAAAAACAAAACAAAACGAAACATATACATTCATAAAGACAAGAGTCATGATCTGGAACTCCATAAGATGAAAAACTTCATAGAGAAATGGAACAAAGAGCCTCTAGTATTTACAAAGACAAATATTAGACTGTTATAATAAAATCCATGTACCACAGAAGATGGAAACTGCTTCAAAATAGATGTAAAGGAACTACTAAAATATAACCTAGTTAAACTGAAAAGAGTGGTGATTTTTTTTCTGTTTAAGATACAGCTAAAGGATATCCTGTACATAAGCCAGTTGGTGTCATCACAAAGCAAATCAGAATTTGTCTATCCTAGCTCAAATAGAGAACCTGTCAACTTCAGTCTTTGTCCAGGAGGGTTGGATTGCCATATCCCCCATTTTATATTCTTCGTCCCTTGTTATTAAAAATGTTGCTTTACAAGTTTGTTTTGCTATTAATATCAACACAGAAATCAGGGAAGGAAACTCATGTATATCATATCATGTCACTCAGAAACTATCTTCTCATTGAACATAGTATACCAACTAAAATGGGCAGCTTGGGGCTGGCCCTTGAATTCTTAATCTTAGCAGTAAAGTGAAAAGCTGAATGAGGAGAGATTGTACAAATACAAAAGTGGGTGGGAATTTCTCCTGCACCCAAGGTTGAGGAACAGAGTCCACAGAAGAGAAGGGTACCAGTGGACTACATGAAACCAGTGACCCAGGGCATGCCCTGAGTTTTTAGGTGCAGTCTATTTGTAGCCACACCAGCCAGATCTGTGCAATGGAAGTCACAGTTCTATAGAATGTCTCAGTGGTCCTGCACTCACTCACAGAGAGGCAACAACTCTGGTGGGGAATCTGAGTGACTTGGGCCAAAGTCAGCCCAGTAACTGTAATACAGGAGGATGAGCGAATTGGTGCCCATCTAGCCAGATGGTGTTTATTTGGCTTTAGATATTTGCCTTTGAAGACTTTGGCAGTCTGTATTCTCTTTTGGCCTTCTCTCTTCTTGCCATGATTTCTGCCGGTGAGTGTGCTAGACAGAAAGGAGAACATTTTAAGCTTTCTGGTTCTAGTGTCTTCATTTTCCCCAGCCTGGTTACTTAGTTTTCTCCTCCACCATGGTCTGGGTAGCCCCTTTAGTCTGAGGAGAAAATTGACATTTCTCCATTTGATAGGAATATATTGTCTCTGGAGGACAAGGGCAAGATGCTCAGTTTGTCTGGCCCCTCTGATGATTTCTTTCCAATTTGTCTAAGGGCTCCAGAAATCTGACTGTTGATGAATGACATTGAGTGAGATGTCTTTTAGACTTTGGACATCTAAACATAGATGCCACAGTTGCTTTTGTGCTAGCCTTCATGGTGGTGGTGGGAGGGATATTTTAGCAATGTCTACAAACATGCCAAAAGAAGTGAACAAGCTTTACCACCATGGATGAAATGCATTATAGTGAAGTTCAGGCCCACCAAACACTGAAAAACTGTGAAGTGAGAATGTGGCTGCAAGGAGCCTATAGGTCCTTTAAAAGTAGAGGAAATGGTGATTGCCCTAAGGGATCAACTATTCCTTGTCTGTAAAGGGAGGATCGCTAAGCCATCACTTCCTTTTCCTTTGACTCCAGCCACAAAGCTCCTCTATGGCTCACACATGAAAATATGAACACAGATCTGAATGGAATCGTCCAAAGAGTCAGATCTCTCTGCTTTCTTCTCCCTCACCTAACTTCAGTGGAAGTGGTCAAAGTTTAGGCTAAAGAGAACATTTAGTTCAAAGCTCTTAGAAAACCTATTGAAAGTCAGTTGAGGGTGGAAGCAGAGGTTGAAAGAGAAAAGGATTTGAAGGAGGAGGCATCCACATGCAGACAAGTTTTCAAACAAAAGCACATTTCAGTACAATGAATTGCGCTGCACCTGAGCACTCTAGCACTCAGGGACAAAGGCTGTGGGGAAGTAATGGTTATCTATCTGACCTCCTTGTCCTCTTTTTTTTTTCTCTATCTTATCAGGAAGCTTTGGGGTCATCCTGCTCTTTAATGGCAATAACCATTAGCAACAACTGAAGTTCCCCACAGAGAGAGACAGGATAAACAGAAACAGTGACTCCTCATGTACCTGTGATTTTTACTTTCTTCTAGTCACTGATGGCTTCTTTGGGAATCCTATGTATTTACTTATTTATTGTGAAGAAACAAACCTAGCATTTTTTTTTGGCTTTTTATTTTCTATGTTTGTCTCTTCCCCAGATACTTATAGCTCTCTAAACTTGACATGGCATAAGGTGAGTAAACAGTTGGCACACAGCACAGTGCTGTAAACAAGCACAATTGACACTGGGCCACATGAAGATCATCACAAATTCAAAGAAATACAACACAACTCAAAACACAAGCAAGAGCCACATCAGGCAGCAGATTCCAAATGTGCCATGGGAGGATGAAAGAGGGAGAGAAGAAGAAGAAGAAAGAAGGAAAAGCCTAGGAAATAGAACTTAGGAACATGTTCACGACAGACTGTACATCAGTAGAGGAATTTCCCCCAAGGCACTGCAAAAGAAGTAGTGCAGAATTATATAACAGGCAGAAGACATCTGAAAAAGGGAACAAGGTGCATTTGAGTATGAAGGTTTCCAAATCTTCACTGTGTGTGGAAATAGATGGGCTTGACTTTCCCAGAAAGGATCTTGGGCACTTGCACAGAGATGATCTCTGCCATCATTTCAGGAAAGTCCACGCTCACCATATGGGACTTGATTAGCAGGTCAAAAGTGAACTGATGCAGCTCTCTTGCAATCTGTAGGGAGAGTAAGAAGCAGAACAAATGTCGTTAATAAAAATTTGGCTCATGCTTACTTTTCCTCCCACCTCTGAATTTCAGTACCTTCAGCATTTTGACCCAAGGCCTAGCCTTGATCCTTCCCAGTGAATGTCTCTGTGTGTGGGGAGGTGTTCACATGCATTTGTGTGTGTATATACCTATTTGTATGTTTGAAAACTGATCTCGAGAGGCACCAAAAACTGCTAGAGATAATTTATACCATTTCAAGTCTTCTGACTTAGGACTAAGTGTTCCTCTTTTCCTTTCCTCCATCACACACACACACACACACACACACACACACTCACATGTACATGACTCAAGAAAAAGAGGAAAGAAAATATCTAGGCCTGTTTTGTCTGCCTTGGAAATTCATCTGCCTTAAGCTTCTTCCCTGTGACCCAGCTTCTCTGTACTCAACTCCTCCACCCCTTTCACAACATCCAGCTGGGACACTGTGACCTGTGTTCCTTTCTTCTCCATTGCATTCTCTTCTTGGACCATACTCAAAGCCAGAGGCAAATGGAAGCACCTCCCAACAGGTGGTGCCAGACCCTAGAGGAGCCTATTATCACTGGGCTCTATCAGGCTGCTCCCTCTGATAAAGCACCCTCTGTAGTTTGCTTACAGGCTGCACAGAATCCAGGAGCTTGGTGAGCTGGTAGAAGCGCCTTGAGCAGGATGTGGGATTTTTTCTTTTGCATGCAATGATACGATCGAGTTCCTTGATGTAGTTCATTCGAAGTTCATCAAAGAATTTTTGATTTTTCAGCCCATCCACTGGAACTGATGTGGGATGAAGACAAAATGGGGAGGGGAAGCATGCCCACGAAGGAGCATTAGACAAAGCACCAAGTTTTCTGATCACAAACTTGACCCCCACCCCCATCTATTTGGCTTTCTGTCAGTTGAGGCCTGTGTGTCTTGGGCCTTCAAGGATTTTCTATACTTAACATGGAAGAGTAAGATAAAAATAGACTGAACTTTTTTAAAACTACTTTTTTATGTACCTATTTCTCAGGTTCCAAACTTTTTTGTTCTCCATTTCACTGTGATTTAGACATTCAAAAAAAAACAAAACAAAAAAAAAAACCTGGCTTATCAAATACCAAATGCCTCCCATTTTCCTGCGTTTCACTCTGCTTAGAGGAGATGTTAAAGAATGCTTCCATGACTGCTAATCAAGCCCTGTCTCTGTTGCGATCAGCCTCCTTTGATTGTTAGAATAGGAAATGTCCTCTAGGTATTCCCTCCAGCTGCACTCCTTTGCAAAAAATCCAAGGGTGCTCCCACCTGTTACCACAGCAGAGACTCCAGGATATTTCAGAGTCTTGTTACAACTTCTTTAAAGACCTTTCCTCAGTGAGAAAATGAGAGTAGAAAATCTGGTAGAGGCTGAATTCTGATCTGTATACACAAAACTGGTCTTTGCAAGGAGAAAAAGGATGCTGGGGGGACATGGATGGTGGAGGGAGGGAGAGAGAAGAAGGGGAATGTCCAGGAGCTGCATTCTCCCTACTAACAGTAGAAAATGTAGGCTCTCTGGAATCTCTGTGCCCCCAGTGGCATGCTCTGCAGGCCCAGTTACTTACTAATGCTGAAGAGCAGCAGTGCTTTCATGCACAGGAATTCCTGGGGGGTTATCTGGAGCCATCCAAATTCTTGAGACAGGTGCCTCATCCGCACACACTGGCTGTACATCCGAGACTTGTGCATGCGGTACCTAAGCAAGAGACAGACAGATGAAAAGGAGAAATGAGGGGAGGCTTCCAACCAGCATACAGGAAATGTTTCTTGGAGCCCCTCCCTCCCATGAATCTCCAAGAAAAGCTGGCTCTTTGTCCTGCTAGGACTTCAGTGACAAGGAACTATGTGGTTCTCCTTGTCCTCCAAACTTCTGATATCCAGATAAGGACTCATCTTCTCTGGTCAGGATGTGGCTTAGCACATGGAATTTCCAGGTCTGCATTTCCCTTCTGTTTCCTGAGTCAGGGACAGGAAAGCATAATTAAATGAACACAATGGGGCATGGACATGGTCTCCCTGACTACACTGTTAGGATCTCAGCTACAGCCAGAGCCAGAACCTGCCATCTAGGCAGCCCACTTCAAAGTTTCTCAGAGACACTACCAGGCAATCTGCTCTTAATGTAAGAGGGCCAGGGTTTGTAAGTAGCCACAGGTGTTTATCTTGTCAACACCCCTAACTGCCATTTCCTGTAATAGAAATGTAATCATTTCTTTAAAAACACCTAGCAATAGATATAAATTGCACATTGTCCTTTCACAATGAGTTCCAGTGCTTCTAAATGTGCTAGGGGTGTTTTGCAATGTCTATTCCCAATGTCCTCTGCAGAGAGGAGCCCACTCCCTCAAAGACTGGCTGTTCCTTAGCACACTTTGGGAGTTGTAAACATCTGTGAGCTGCTTTCTTATAGTGAGTTGTGAACAGATTATCACATTATCACCTATAAATTACATGGGGAAGTGGCCAAGGCTTGGACAGCTTCAGGGTGGAGACAACCTCTCTGTTCCATGTCTGGCTATGGCAAGTATCTAAGAAAAGACACAGTATCTCCAACTAGTAGGCCTTTATGTTGAGAAGTGTGTGTGTGTGTGTGTGTGTGTGTGTGTGTGTGTGTGTGTGTGCGTGCGCGTATATGGGGGAGAATTCATTTGTAGCATGTGAAGAAAGGAAGGGGAATTTGATGCCAGCTTAAGTGCCTAAGAGATGAGGACAAAGACCTCCCAGATGGACCATAAAGGCCATGTTTTGATATTCTAGTTCCCAAGCCACTAGCCTGGTGCACAGCCTGAGCAGGTTTATCATTGCCTGGGCAGAAGCTCTGCAACCTATCTCATGGAGACCTTGGCTGCCCTGGAGAAAGAAAGAAGGTAGCAGGTGGTGAATTATTCAATCCAGGCTGAAATCCAACTGGACAAGGGAAGTGTTTAGATGGTATCAGAAGTCAATTGAGCAGAACAGTGCTGCTCTGAGCTCTTCTACCCTAGAGGACATTTGAGTAAGTTCTGCTTTCCCCAAACCTGGCTGCTCTCCAGTCTCCATTGTATTTGCACGCCTCTGTTGATGTCAACACCGCAGTGTTTGAAATCATGATTCTGGCATAAAAGATTCCTAGAATATTGCTGTAGGCCCCTGAGACAGAAAATATAGGGAATGAATAGGAGAGAATAAAAAGCAATGAAAGGAATTCAAAGAGGAAGTAAACAGGAAGCAGGAAGAAAGAATTGGAAGAGAATTAAAGGAAGGAAAGGGGAGGGCAGTAGGGGGTAAAAAATAAGGGGGAGGGATGGAATTCAAAAAGAGAGAGCAGGAGTAGGTATTGATAAAAAGAGATGATAAAAGAAAAAAATCAAGATTGGAAAACACTAAAATAGTGCCTGGCACATGGTAAGTGCTTAGTTAATGATGTGTAAGGAAGGTGCTGTTATATTATTCATCATTTTATGATGAGAGATGTATGACTCAGAGAACTGCAGCAATTCTCCCATGGTTACAGGATTAGAATTTAAGTCCTTTCAATATAGCATTTCTACAAAGAAGGAGAGAGTGAAGAAAACTTTACTGAGAACAGGGCTTGGGCATTTTATAGAGTAGCACATGGGTATTCTCAGCTTCAAGTCCCCATTTCTGTCTCTCTGGGCCTCAATTGACAGGAATTATAGTTCTCAACTGGAGAGTACTGCACTCCCAGTGGACAGTAGAAATGTATAGGGTCATTTTGGATCTCAAAATGACTGAAATCTTATTTATCAAGCAAGTATCAGGGATACTAAACAGAAGGCATTATGCAAAATTGCATAACATCTTGCACATGAAAGTATCCCAAAATATCAACAGTATCTATGTTGAGAAGCACTGGTCTAGATATTTGTAGGGACTCTGATGACTTTATTGTAATTGGGTCCTACAAATAGGAAGGAATCTTGTGGCTTGATAGATCTAAGCCTGGTACCTTCAAAAGCTCTATGACATCTTCTTATGAGATGAATGAGATCTAGCTACAAAGCTGAGATGGAGTGTCATAGGCATACTTGGAGAGAGAAAGAAGCTGCTTTTTAGAAATCACTGTGCATACCCCCAAAGGTCTCAGAGCTCTGAAGAAGGTGGAGCTAGTACTTGGGGAGTTGATTTCATCAAGAGCAGCAACAGTTATGGGTCTTTACAACATCTGCCCCAGAAGATGGCATCAAAGGTAACTCTTGGAAGTCTTGGAAACCAAAGTCCTAGTGGTTATTCTTAGCTTCTGACTACAAGGGCTGGCTAGGTTGAAAGAGAGCAGCTGGGGACACTTACTCTGCCTTTCATGGCACTGCTGTGTTTTAAGGAACCACAAGCTTGTGGATTTTATTTAAAGGCCCGAAGGAGGAGGAAGCTTAATTCCTTCCCTGACTGAAGGGATTCTCTGGAATGAAACTGGCTTAAGGTTCTTGGGAAAGTTATTCTGGTCAGCTCCATTGAGCATGCCATTGCAAAACCTCAGATAGTGGATGTAGGGAACACTGTCACTATCCAGAAAAGGGGAAAAGATATTAAAATGGGATCCCTAGCCTGTTCCCATCTCTTTCTTTTTGTTCTCCATTCTTTCTTTTACTATCCTCTCCATATTTTTTTTGTTTCTGTCTCCTTTCTTTCTCACCCAGTGAGAGAAGCTGTTGCTTTCCAGCCTTGTCTCGTGGCTCACTTTGAATGTCCTATATGAGTAAATTTAATCTTGAACTCATGATCCTCCTGCCTCAGTCATTTGAATGGTATAATTCTTTGAGCCATCATTACTGGCCTAAACATTTTTTTTTAGTCTTTTTATAAACCATGGGCCAGGAAGATCTTATCTAGAAATTCTCATTTAAAATGGACAAGGGGTCTCGTCTAAAGAGCAAGACATGGATAATAGCAGAACTAAGACTTTAGGAGAGAATACGGTTCCATAATCTAAGCCCTTGGTCAAATTAATGAAAGATAAATATAACTGGTAGGAAAATAGACATGAACTCAATCTATTTAAGAAAAAGGAAGTGGCCGGGACATTTTATTTTGATACATATAAGCTCCCACATTCCAGAATATATGACTATCTATGAAAACATATCAGATTATTGTGAGAACTCAGTGAGATAGGATTTAGGGAGTACAGAGTATAGTCCTGGCATGAAAGTAATTGCTCAATGCATAGTGACTGACAGAAGTTCTCAGTGGTAGCAGAGGGACACAAAGCTGGCCACAGAAGTACTTACTCATTGAAAACCAGGTCAGGTGCAAAATAGAGCATCCTGGAGTTGACATTAGTGAAGGACCGCCAGCCCATAGCAAATACCATGAGTCCCATCCAGGAATACTGAATGACTGCCATCTGATCATCCACATGCAAATTGCGGAATCCTGGAGAAGATTGGACAGAGATAAAGTCAGATTGACATTGGTGGGCTTACTTATGTGTAGGCCTCTACTTTCCTGAGAATTCCTCCCCTCCCAAAGCCACTGAGATTCCCTAAAGAACATCAATGATGGTTCTTGAGGGAAGGGTAGTGAAGAAGAAAAATCTGTATAGTTGGGACCCATTCTCCTTCACTGAGTTCTTCTAATGAGATCCTGAGCTCTTCTAATGAGGTCATAATAGCATCAGAAAGGGTACTGATGTTTGAAAGAATGTCATAATTTCACACTACTTATAGTGATTTGACTCTTTTCTAAGCCTTTCTATTACTCATTTCATTTTCACATGGAATAATACCACACACACACACACACACACACTTTTTTATTTTCATTCTGTGCATCAGTAAAAATGAGTTACAGAGAAGCTCAGGAGTATGTTCAAGGTCATATGGCTGTATCTAAGCAGACTGATTTCCCAAGACCACATTCTTAATCATTACACCTTTGGCAACATTCAGTTCAACTGCCAGTTCTCCTACGTGGACAGTTCTTCTCACTTTACAAAGCTGTCTTTTAGTTGTAATCTGATGTCAGTCATGCCACAACCAGGAGGGGATACTCTTACATATCTGCAAATTATGGGAGGTGTTTAACAAACCTTGCTTTCTCTATTATCTCCTTAGGTTTATTTTCTCCGTGGATCTCTTTTTTTTTCATACGTTCTTTCCTCCTTTTATCCTACTTAACGTCAACCCTTGTAGTTTCTTATACCCTCTCACATATAAGCTGCTGCTACTGTTATACAGAAACAGTTCTGGATGACTTTCACCACTAAACTAATTTCTTGTTACTTGCCTTCTGATAATTTAGGTCTCATCCATTTTTTAAAACTTACAATTTGTTGAATGTCTCATGCTTTTTTAAAAAGTCTCTGCCTAAGCAGATGCCTTTGCTTAAGATATAACACTTAGTGTCTTTCCAGAACTACCTTCTCAGTGAAGCATTTTTCAACTTATGCAAAAGCATGGACCAATGATTATTCTTTTACCTTTTCAAGGAACCTGGAGTAGCTTTAGCCAACTTAAGAACTAAGTTCATACCATTTAGAAATAGACACATCCTTTTCCTCTACAAGACTTCAACCTTATTTTCCGATTCATTGTTATATATAGCATAGCCTGGGTATTTGACTGGACACTTGAAAAACATTAATCAAATACATGAGGTATGGATTCTCAATATTTTAAATTCACTTTTTGTAGAATAAGAATTTAAATTCCTCCACATCGTTTCTCTTAAATTCAGGAAGCAGCCTTCTAAATGTTACATCTGCATTAACAGATAGGTAAAACATATAGTTCAAGTGTCCTGGAACTTTTTCAATTCTTTCTATGGTTAAACAATTTAAAAGTGTTACCCTACAGCTCATCTCTACCAGTACCTTCTTCATTTTTCTCCTACAAATGCAGAATGATCATTAAGAATGTTAATTTGAATTCAGAGCAAGCATCTGTGAAATGACATCATTTGGTTCTAATGTTAGGCAATGTGACACTTATATCAACATGGAATCCGAAAATTAGGGTAGTTATGTGACTTGTCCAAGGTCGTGCGATAAGTATGAATGAACCGAAACTGGAATCCAGAAATTTTAGTTCTCTGTTCCACTCTTTCTTTTAATCATGTACTTATGGTCATGGCTCATAGATTATGTGAGTCATCAACTTTTCTTAGCTATAGGCTCAAGTGTGAGGTCTTCACTATCACAATGCTCTCTGTCCACTCATTCACCTACTCATCTTCTTTTTTTATTTTGTTTTAGATCTTAAGTCTCCTAGTCATGGCTGGAGCCTCACATTACAGAGCATTTCTCTCCTGGCACCCTTCTATAGTATGGAACCTCTGGGTGTGATCTTTCCCAATAGAAGACAAAAGGCCAGGTTTAATGAGGTAACAGTTAATTTTCGCATGGGGAATGAGTCCTGGGAGTTTGAATACTGAGTATCTGTAGTATGATGAAGTAGACAAGGAAAAAAAACCTGGTTGGTGATGGAATGGGTGAATCTGAAGGTATGTAGAGGGAGAAGTACTAAACTGTGTAGATATCAAGTAAACTATACCAGAGAATTAACAAAAAAGTGAAAGGGGAACATTTCATTTAAGCTGCAATACTAATTAAGAGTACTTAGAGCTGCTTATCACCACAATACTGCTAGACACACAAACAATGTAGAACACCAGTTCCCATTATATTAGATTCTGTTTGTAATACCTGACTGCTGTTTTAATGCATAGCTTTTGAAGTAGCCTCTTCACCTTTCATGGATAGTAAAGAAAGACAGAGGAAATTGTAGTCTCAGACAATTGTTAGGCTGTTTGGGGGAACTAAGAGGGCTTATGCTCAGGTTTTGAGACACAACCAATAAGGAGTACATGGTATTTCCTTGTTTTATCATTAGACAGTTCAAAACTGAAGTCAATGTCAAAGGAAGACTGGTGTCAAATAAGACTGAGCTTAATGCAAGCTATAGCTTTAGCACTCAATCATTATAATTATATGCCACATCTAGAGAGCAGTGAATATATTTTACCTCCCATACTAGGTGTTCTTGATATGTAAACTCTATGTTTATGAAAGTTCTCAAAGTGTTCTACCATCTCTAAAATTAAGAAAAGAGCCACACAAAAACCCATGATATACCCTATGCATCAAGTCATAGCTAGGATCTAGTCCAGATCTATCTGATTCTAAATACCCTGTGTATATACAATGGATTCAAGTTTCTCCAATGTTTAATTATAATTATTAGTGTGCCAGGCATCTTATAAGAAATTTTCCAGGTGGTATCATCACCACAGAAAAAAATTTACACCAAAATTCATCTAACTAGGTTCTTGTATAGGACAGAAACTCCAAATGTTCAATGTGCAAATTACTTGAACTAGTGGGCGATTATGGACAATCTGAATAGCCATTCTTATGAATGTAGTAATCAGCATCCTTTAGGAGCTATTCTTCTAAATGATTCAGTGTCAGGGGTCATTTATTCTGGAAAGACAGATGCTAAACTGATTTTGGCTTACAGATTTGTTAATGTGAGGAGAACGTTCCTGTGCTGAGGGTTGAGCCATGGACAGCTCGAATTTCTAGGTTGAAAAGAAAAATCTGCCATGGTCATTTGCACTAGGTTATTTCTAAGGCCAATGAATTAGAAATCAAAGTATTTGAGTTCAAATTCTGGATTCATTGTTAAATAACTAATGCAGTAGGTTAGTTAACTTCTTTGAGCTGTGGTATGTGGAAGACAAATAACAGGATCATTTTTGAGACTCATATATATGGAAAGGTTGCAAATCCTATAAAATGAGATGTTAAATATTTGGAAATTGAGAATCTCCATTAAAAATGGCATCAAGACATCCAGCTGGATAAATGATAATAATGTCTCTTTTCTTGTTTGTATTCTTGCTCCCCATGTGAACTCTCAGTTTTGGCACAGTGCATATCCAGGCACAGTCCTTGGGCTTCCTGCCCAGTAATCTTATTGGCTACTTAAACTCTGTCTTCTGATATGAAAAAGTAACAGGGAAGTTCTAGAAGCCGGGACTGGGGCCTTGTGTGTTAGAAATAAAAAATGAGTTCTTGACAATCGAAATGCAAAGTTTTCAAAAATAGAAAGCCCATTACATGATTCAAGTGGCTTTCCAGGAGGTTATGACTCCTCATTGTAAAGCCAAGAATGACAGAAACAGAGAGCCATTACACACAATAGCTAGAGTCCATTGGTTGGTGGTATCTTGGAACTAGAAGAGCCTGGGATCAAGTTGTATTTATTTTATTTTATGTATGTATATATGAATTTTTGTCTTTAAATAGAAGATAATCACAACTCTTGTCAGAATTTAATTCTATGTAAAATATAGGAATGAACACTTACTTCATATGGAATTCTTATGCTAAACCAATCAGAAAACTTTTTTTTTCACTACAATAAATAGCAGTTTTCATTTAAAGATGGTTTAATATTTGACTTCATAGGAAGAGACTTGGTTGTTGAAATTTCAAAAGAATCTTTGAATCATATAATCTCAGGACTGGGAGAATCTTTAAAGAGCATATGCTTCATTGTCTAACAAAATGAATTCCCAACAGCCACAAGACAGAGTGACAGTGATTAGCTGCTTATAGCTTAGTTGGGGGCAGTACTGAGGGACATGAGATGGTTAGGTGGTGAGGAATGGGGAGATTCTGGCTTAAATCAATGTAGTGGGCCATTTGTATCTGTGCACAATTTTTAAGAAATAAACAATTTGTTTACTAAAGGAATGTTTGTGAATCCATAGATAGAAATGATCTAAAGCTTCCCTAATCTATTATAGCTAAAATTTTTTTCTTTTGTCATTTTCTTTTTTTTTTATTTTGTATTTAACAAAAAAACAGTAACATGAATTTAAAATGAGGAAAAGTTAACAATAACTATGAAGAGGACAAGAATCATAAGCATGGCTTATCAAGGGTGGTAATGCAAATAAGATTGCTACACATATATTTACTATGTGTTCAGCTTTCCCTCTGAAGTTTTTTTTTTTTTTCCATCCCTGTATATCCTCATTCAAGGTCCCTTCCCCCTCCCACCACATCTTTACATTTCTCTTCTCTGCAACTCCCCATCCCTTCCCTGGGCATAGCTAAATTTTAAGTCTTCTTTAAATAACAAATGTTCTTGTAAAGAAGTGAGTTCTCATTTGTTACCGGAGATATCTTAAAGAAGTAAGTAATCACTTGGCCATTCTTTCACCATGACCTAACCTTTCTTCCCACTATGATTTCTAAAGTACTGTAAAAACACTAATGATTTCTTGAAGTTTAAAAGTATCAGGTTAGCCCAAAATGCTCTTTATATGTACAAATAAAGAAACAAACCCAGAAAGGTAAGGGATAACAAGTGGGGTTTAAGCAGTGCTAAGACAAGAATCCAAGTATTCTGACTTCCAACTTTCTTTCTACCATACTATATAAAAATTCCTTTGAGATAGCTCAGACTTAGTACTAGCTCTGGAATGAACTTATATGTTTACATGTAGGAGAACATCTTGAGGTTTATATAGCTATAGCTATAGGATATGTGATTTGATGTTAAATGACAAGTATGATTACTATGCATCAGTGGAGTCCTGAAGGATACTGGCACTCTGTCTTTCCTCTTGCTTTCTGTGTTTCAATTTCCTTAATGTTTAAAGTGAGACTTTTTCTATGACAGTCAGTTATGTATGGTATGGCATCTCTGAGTTAAGTACCTGGTCCAAAAATACCATTCAATAAATATGATATCCCTTATCCCACATCCTCATTTTCCTTTTTCTTACCAGGCAAGGCCTTGGCCCACTTGACCACATGGACAAGCTGTCTCTCGCCAAGCTCATTGAGGCTAGATAATAAGGCAGCAAAGGAATCAGGTTGGTTGTTGTCATGTCCAGCACACACCACTCCTGGCTCAATGGCTTCCAGGACATTAAGAAAGATAGGCTGACATTCATAGCCTTCAATGTGTGATACTGTCATCTTCTGGGATGGGTCCTCAGTGGGACTGCCAGCACTGGAATTTTCTCCTTCCTCCTGTAGTTTGAGATTTCCAAGCTTCTTCAGTTTACGAGCTATTGACAAGTAAAAGAAATTTGAATTTATTATCAGTGGCTAAAAAAAAAGACTATAGTTATCCTGTTAGGAGAAGTGATTGATCTAAAAAAAAAATAGATCTTTCTCTCTGGTCATTGGAGTCTAAGTTCCTTAAAGACAAGTCTTTATTCAAGTGTTAATCCTTCATCCCTGCTAAACCCCTAAAGATCATACATGACTTTCTACTTTGATCCTTGTTTCAGACCACGCCAGTACATCCTTAAATCAGTTCTGCCAGAGTGCAGACTTCATTACTTATTCCTAGGACATTCAGTTGATTCCTTTACGAAAACATCTGTGGCTGATTTCTTTATTCAACTATTCTCCACAATTCCATTGGCAAATATTTTTTCAGGTAGCCTAAAGAACATAGACCCTGCTCCAGTCTTATATAAGATAAATAAATACCCACAAACAATTCTAGAAAGTGTCAGAATAGTAAAAACTACAACAGAGGCATCATGAAGTGGGAAACATAGCCTTTCTGTATGGTGAGGTTAGAAAATCCTCAAAGGTGGCATTTCACCTATAGCTTAAATACAGATAAGAATTTGACCAGGTAGAAAGGGGGTAGAAAGAGCATAGAGAAATGGGAGAAACTATAAATCAGTGTGCTATAGTTTATATTGTACATATGAAAAAACTGGCTATCAATAGTGTAATAAACAAACTGTGTCTGGTTTTAATGGATGATGTATATTGTATTAAGAGTATAGGCTTTATCTTAGAGGGAATAACCAAATAATGAACACTGTAAATAGAACAACAATATAGATGTCTATATTTGACCTTCAGAAGTTCTGACTTAAAAGGAATGGACAAATTCTGAATGTTTTCGACAAGAGAGTTATCTGTATTAAAGAAAGTGACCAAAAAATATCTGCTAAATGATCTGGACTCATTCTGTGGGTTCTAAATGGGTAACAAAAAGCATACCAGTTTGGAATTAAGTCTTTTTTCTTTACACATTCTTTTTAGCACTGAGAATTGAGCATAGTTCATGCTTAATAAGTACTCAACACTTAGCCAATACACTAAGTCCTCTTTTATACTTTGAGACTATTATTTTAAAAAGTTGATCAGAATTTCTTTGAATTTCCTCTGTATGCTGAGCAGGTCTTGGATTTGTGATTCTTCTATCTTGGCTTCCCAGTAGCTGGAAGTACAAGTCATTGCTACCAGGTTTAACTCTCTCTCTCTCTCTCTCTCTCTCTCTCTCTCTCTCTCTCTCTCTCTCTCACACACACACACACACACACACACACACACACACACTCACTCACATACACATATTTGTACTTTTCTGAGGGCAGAAAGGTTATCACACACTCAGGTCATTGTAGAGGTTCAGAGACTAGATTTACAGCAGTTGAGTATTTACATAACAGATTGGAATAGTTTAGAAAACAGTCTGAAAATCCTTTATATCTTCCAACTATCAAACCATCCCACCTTGGCTATATTGAGCAGGTATTTTATGGTGTGTTGTTTTTCACTACACACCATAAAGTGCCTCAGATGTTGTCTGAATGCTATCATAGTTGATCATGTACCATAACACATACTAATTTTCTCCTTTAGCAGAGGGCAAGAAATGGAAGGTAAAGGATTAGAGCTTATAATAGTATTAAATAAATAACACAATGACCATAACTCTATCATCTGTCTATAAAAAAATAGAAATCATACTAGCAGATATCTGTAAGGATGCTAGATATAACATTCTTTAAAACAACCACACTAATGCCAAACTAAGTCATTAAGAACCATTTTCCTGACATGCTCACGCACATATTCACACACACACACACACACACACACACACACACACA
>PVIH01018732.1:0-37539 GCA_004025045.1 Sigmodon hispidus
CTGGTATTCTTCTTCTTCTTCTATTCCTATTATTCTCAAATTAGGTCTTTTCATGGTGTCCCAGATTTCCTGAACATTTTGAGTTATGGCTTTTTTAGTTTTACTATTTTCTTTGACTGATATATCTATTTGAGCTACTGAGTCTTCCACTTCAGAGATTCTATCTTCCATCTCTTGAACTCTGTTGGTTATGCTTGTATCTGTAGTTCCAGCTTTTTTCTTCAGGTTTTCTATTTCCATCTTTGCCTCAGTTTGTGTCTTTTTTTTTGCTTCTATTTCAGCTTTTAGTTCCTGTCATGTTTCTTTAATTTTTTGGTTTACTTTTTCTTTGTTTTCTTTCATAGATTTGTTCATCTCTTCCAATTTTTTGTTTGTATTTTCTTCTATTTCTATAAGGCAATTTTTCATATCTTCTTTGAGAGCTTTGATGATCATCATAAAGGATGTTTTGGTTTAGCATCAGCTCCTGCATGTAACTTTCTGCTATATTTGAGCTCTTGTCTTGATTTTCCTCAGTGATAGACTGCTATCTCAAAAATGTAAGCTGCCTTAACACTTTCTTCACCAAGTTGATTTAATTACAATTATAGTAACTCAAAATAAAAAAAAAGATGTAAACAATACCTAACAACAAATCCTGCCCTGCAAAAAGCCCTAGAGGGAAAGCTCCAACCAAAGAAACCAGAAACATCCCTGTAACCACAGACAATTTATAAGTCCACAGAATAAACTCAATACCCTGAAAAAAAGTAAATGCAAGCTACTACCAAAATAAAGGGAAATATTGGTTATTAGTCATTAATATCCCTTAATATCAATGGACTCAATTCACCTATGAAAAGTCACACTCTAACATGATGGAAACAAAAACAAAAACCATTTTTCTGCTGCTTACACAAAATGTACCTCAACTTTAAAGGGAAACACAAAATCAGTTTAAAGGGTTGGGAAAAGGTTTTCTAATCAAATGGCCCTAAGAAACAAGTTGATGTAACCATTCTAATATCTAACAAAATAAACTTCAAACTAAAATCAGTAAAAATAGACCAGGAAGGTCACTACTTCTTCATCTCAGGAAAAGTTCACCAAGATGATCCTGAATATCTATGCCCCCAAAACAAGGGCACCTACATATGTAAAATAACCTCTTCTAAAGCTTAAACCCTATATCTAAACTCACACACTAAGGGTGGGAGATTCAATATCCCACTTTTACCCTTGGATAGGTCAATCAGAAAGAAACTCAACAGAGAAATAAGGAATCTACCAGAAGTTATAACCCAAATAGACTTAGTAGCTATATACCAAACCCTCTAGTCAAATAAAAAGGAATATACATATTTCTCAGCACCCCATGGAACTTTCTCTAAAATGGACCACATCCTAAGCCATAAAGCAAATATCAACACGTTCCAAAAAATGTGTAAAATACCTTGTACCATTTCAGATCACCAGGGTCTTAAGTTAGAGTTCAACAATATCAAGAACCACAGAAGGCCTACCAACCCATGAAAACTAACCACAACTCAACTGAACCACCTCTGGGTAAAGGAAGAAATTAAGAAAAAAATCAAAAACTTCCTATAATTCAACAAAAATGAATCCAGAACATACATAAACTTATGGGATATAATGAAAGCAGTCTTAAGGGGAAAATGAAAAGACTAGAGAAATCCCACACTAGAGAACTATAGGCACAGTTGAGGCCTGAGGGCCCTAGAACAATTAGAAGCAAACTCACCTACAAGGAATAGATGGCAGGAAATAATCAAATTTTGAGCTAAAATCAACACAATTGAAATAAAAAGAACAAAACAAAAAAAATCAATGAATCAAAGACTTGGTTCTTTGACAAAGTTAATAAGACAGACAAACCCTTATGGAAACTAACCAAACACCAAAGAGAGAGAGAATCCAAATCAACAAAATCAGAAAGGAAAACAGGGAGATAACAAGAGACCACCTGGAAATTATCAGGTCATATTTTGAAAATCTATACTACACAAAAATGGAGAACCTAGAAGAAATAGAAAGCTTTCTGGACAGATACTATTTACCAAAATTAAATCAAGAACAGATTAAAGACCTAAACAATTCTATAACACTACATGAAATTGAAGCTGTCATTAAAAGTATCCCAAATAGTAAAAGCCCAGGCCCAGAGGGTTTCAGTGCAGAGTTCTACTAGAAACTTAAGGAAGAGCTAAGACCAATACTCCTCAAAGTGTTCCATACAGTAGAAACGAGAGGAACATTGCCAAACTCTTTTTATGAGGCCATAATAACCCTGATACCCAAGCCACTCAAAGATGCAACAAAGAACGAGAATTCCAGACCAATTCCTCTCATGAACATTGGTGCAAAAATTCTCAGCAAAATTTTGGCAAACCATATACAACAACATATAAAAAATATCAGCCAACACAATCAAGTAGGCTTCATTCCAGAAATGCAGGGATGGTTCAACATACAGAAAACTGTAAATGTCACTCATCATATAAACAAATTGAAGGAGAAAAAAAAATCACATGATCATTTCCTTAGATGCTGGAAAAGCCTTTGACAAAAGTCCAGCATGCCTTCTTGATAAAAATCCTGGAGAGAGCAGGAATACAGGGAAAATACCTAAATATAATAAAGGCAATTTACAAAAAGCCACTGGCCAACATCAAACTAAATGGAGAAAAACTCGAAGCATTCACACTAAAATCAGAAACTAGACAAGGATGTTCCCTCTCCCCTTATCTATTCAACACTATTTTCCCAGTTTTACCTAAAGCAATAAGAGAATGAAAGGAGATAAAAATTGAGAAGGAAGAGGTCAAGTTATCTCTATTTGCAGATTACATGACTGTATGCATAAGAGATACAAAAATTCTACCAGGGAACTTCTACAGCTGATAAACACCTTCAACAATGTAACAAGATACAAGATTAATTCAAAGAAATAAGTACCCCTCCTATATACTAAAGATAAAAGGGATGAAAAATAGATAAGGGAAGCGTCACCCTTTATAATAGCTGCAAGTAGCATTAAATACCTTGGAGTAACTATAACCAAAGAAGTAATAGATCTATTTGACAAAACTTTAAATCACTGAAGAAAGAAATTGAAGAGGATATAGAAAATGGAAGGATCTCTCATGATCCTGGATAGGCAGGATCAACATAGTTAAAATGACAATTCTACCAAAAGCAATCTACAGATTCAATGCACTTTCCATCAAAAACACAACACAATTATTTACAGACCTTGAAAAAACAATACTCCATTATATTTGGAATAACAGGAAAGCCAGAATTGCCAAAACAATTTTGCTCAACAAAAGAACCTCAGGAGGCATCATCATCCCCAACTTCAAATTATACTATAGAGCCACAGCAATAAAAACAATGTGATACTGGCATAAAAACAGACTTGTGGATTAATGGAATCGAATTGAAGACCCAGACATTAACCCACACACCTATGAACACTTGATCATTGACAAAGAGGTCAAATATATTCAATGGAAAAAAGATTGTATCTTTAACAAATGGTGTTGACATAACTGGAATGCAGTGTGTAGAAAAATGAAAATAAATCCAAACCTGTCATCTTGCACAAAACTTAAATCCAAGTCGATCAAAACCTCAACATAAACCCAGCTCACTGAACTTGATAGAAAAGAAAGTGGGAAATACCCTCCAACACATTGGCACTGGTGACTACTTCCTAAGCATAACACCAGTAAAACAGACATAAAAAACAACAATCAGTAAGTTGGATCTCCTGAAACTGAGAAGCTTCTGTAAGGCCAAGGATACAGTCAATAAGACAAAATGACAGCCTACAGAATGGGAAAAGATTTTTACCCACCCTACAAGTGACAGAGGATTGATTTCTAAAATATATAGGGTACTCAAAAAACTAGAGCCCAAAACCTTTAAAAACCCAACTCTCAGCAGAAGTAGTACAAAGCGCTGAAAGTCACATAAAAAAGTGCTCAACATCTTTAGCCATCAGAGAAATAAAAATAAAATCAACTTTGAGATACTACCTTACACCTGTCAGAATGGCCAAGATTAAAGACACAGTTGACAGCCTATGCTGGAGAGGATGTGGAGCAAGATGAACACACCTTCATTGTTGGTGGGAGTGTAAACTTGTTCAACCCCTTTCGAAAGCCTTATGGCAGTTTCTCAGAAATCTGGGAATCAACCACCCCAAGGACCCAGCAATGCCACTCTTAGGAATATACACTAAAAATGCACATTCACAACCCAAAAGCATTAGCTCAACAATGGAATACTAGTCAGCAGTAAGAAGAAATAATACCCTAAAATTTTCAGGCAAATGGATGGATATGAAGAATATCATCCTGAGCAAGGTATCACAATCCCAGAAAAAGAATCAGGGGATGTAATCACTCATTAGTGGACTTAAAAAAATATATGTAATAGATGTCATTTTACCCAAGAACTCAAGTCTAAAACATAAGTAAGTGTCGCAATGTCTCAACTCTGCATTGATGGCTTCTGGCAGAAGGGTGAGTAAGGGAAGACTTGTTTTCTTTAAGAGTCTGGATGCAGGGAGATTAATTATGTTCCAGTAAGCAAATGAACAGCATGAATGGGTGGTTTTGTAAATGGGGAGATCATAAGAGTGGGCATGATACTGAGAAGTCTGATATCTGAGTTTTATGGAATGCATGATGTAAAAATATCAAATAATAAATACATACATACATATATATATAAAGCAGACTAAGCAAGACATAAGGATCCAGTAAGCAGCATTTCTTCATGACCTCTGCATCAGTTCCTGCCTACAACTTCCTATCTTAGAATCCTGCCCTTTCTCATCCAAGTACTAACCAGACCTGACCCGCTTAGCTTCTGAGATAAGACAAGAATAGGTATGTTCAGGGTATGGACTTAATAAAAATAAGAGAGAGAGAGAGAGAGAGAGAGAGAGAGAGAGAGAGAGAGAGAGAGAGAGAGGTCATTGTATGCAAGAGCTCAAGACTAGAACACAGGTAAATGACACAATGCCTCACTTCTGCATTGATGGCATCTAGCAGGGGTGTGGGTGAAGAAAGACTTGTTTTCTTTAAAGGTCTGGCCACAGGGAGTTTAGTTGTGCTCCAGAAAGTAACTGAGCAGCGTGAATGGGAGTTTTTGTAAATGGGAAGTTCATAAGTATGGGTATGAATTTGAGAGGTCTAATAACTGAGTTTGATGTGGTGCATGAAGTAAAATCACCAAATAATAAATATTTAAATAATAAGAAGAAAAAAGAAAAAAATGGAACTACAGAATGCAAGAGATGGAAGAGAGAATTTCTGGAGTATAAGATTCAACAGTGGAAATAGATACATCAGTCAAAAACCAAAAAAGTCATAACACAAACTGTCCAGGAAATTTGGGACACCTTGAAAAGACCAAACCTGAGAATAACCAGAATTGAAGAAGGAGAAGAATATCAGCACAAAGGCACAGAAAATATATCCAACAAAATCACAGAAGAAAATTTTCCCAACCAAAAAAGGAGATGCCTATATAGGTACAATAAGTTTCCAGAACACCAAATAGACTACACTAGATGCCCCCCAAAAGTCTGCTTGCTACTAATAATTATACCACTAAACCTACAGAACAAAAACAAAACAAAACAAAATACTAAAAGCTACAAAGGAAAAAGGTCACATTTGCTATAAACATAGATGGACCAGAATAACATCAGAATACTCAATGGAAAAAATGAAAGCAAGAAGGTCCTGGTCAGATATTAGATAGATACTAAAATAGCATAGCTGCCATCTCAGACTGAACAAGATATTTTATGATAAAACCAAATTTAAACAATATATATCCACAAATCCAGACTTACAAAAAACAACAAACAAACAAACAAACAAAAAATCTAAAGGGACAATTCCAATATAAGAAAAACATATATACCTATAAAACCACAAGAAATCAATAATCCCACAGAAGAAAAACCCAAAGACGAGAAATACAATTGTGCAACCACAAAAAATAACAGAAAAAAAAACAATCATTGGTTATTAATATCCCTTAATATCATTGAACTCAATTTACCTCTAAAAAGACACACCCTAACATGATGGATACAAGAAACACACCTAAACTTTAAATACAGATACAGGTACACAGTAAAGGGTTTAGAAAAGACTTTCCAATTAAATGGTCCTAGGAAACAAGATGGTGCATTCATCCAAATATCTAACAAAACAAACTTCAAACTAAAATTAATCAAAAGAGACCAGGATGGATATTACTTTTTCATCTCAGAAAAAAAATCCACCAAGATGAATTCTCAATCTTCACTATTTATGTCCCCAACACAGAGCACCCACAAATGGAAAAGAAACACTACTAAAGCTTAAACCTCATTTCAAATGCCACACATTAATAGTAGGAGACTTCAATACCCCACTTTCTTCCTTGGATTGGTCAACCAGACAGAAACTAAACAGAGAAATAAGGGATCTACAGATGTTATGACTCAAATGGTCTTAATAGATATATACAGAACTTTCCACTCAAACACAAAGAAATATGCATATTTCTCAGCATCCAGTGTAACTTTATCTAAAATAGACCACATATTCCATCATAAAGCAAATATCAATAGATACAAAAAAGGTGGGAATAACTCCTTGTATCATATCAAACCCATGGTCTAAAGTTAGAGTTCAACAACAACAAAAATTGCAGAAAGCTTTCAAATGCATAGAAACTGAAAATCTCTCAATTGAACCACCACTGGGTGAAAAACAAGTTAAGAAAGAAATCAAAAACTTCCTAGAATTTAATGAAAATTAGTCCATATGTTATGGACCCAAACTTATGGGACACAATGAAAACACTTTTAAGATAAAAACTCATAGCATTAGATGCCTATAGAAAAAAAAATAAACTAGAGAAGTCTTGCACAAGAGACTTAACAACATAGCTGAAGGCTTTAGAACAGTTTGAAGAAAACTCACCTAGAAAGAGTAGATGACAAGAAATAATCAGTCTTAGAGATGAAATCAATATAACAGAAATAGAGAACAATATAAAGAATCAATGAATCAAAGAATTGGTTCTTTTAGACAGTCAACAAGATAGATAAATCCTTATCTAAATTAACCAAAAGGCAGAGGGGAGAAATTCCAAATTAACAGAGTTAGAAATGAAAAGGGAGATATAACAACAGACACTCAGAAAATCCAAAGAATTATCAAGTCATGCTTTCAAAATCTATAACAACTAAATTGAAAAATCAAAAAGAAATAGACAGCTTTCTGGATAGGTACCACTTACCAAAATTAAATTAAGACCAAATAAAAGACCAAAACAGAGCTAAAGGCCCAAGAAAATTAAAGCTATTACTAAAAGTCTCCAAAGTGTAAAAAAAAAAAAAGCCCAGGGCCAGATGGATTCAGTGCAAAATTCTACCAGACAGTCAAACAAAACTAATACCAATACACAACAAACTGTTCCATACAATAGAAACTGAACCAGCATTATCGAGCTATTTTTATGATGCTACAGTCACTCTGATATCCACACCACTCAAAGATGCAATAAAGAAAGAGAGTTATAGACCAAACTCCATCATAAATATTGATGCAAAAATACTCTATAAATTCCTAGCTAAAAATTCAACAACATATCAACAAAAATAACCACCATAATCAAGTTGGCTTCATCCCAGAGATGCAGGGATGGTTCAATATATGTAAAACTGTGAATATCATCTATCATATAAACAAACTGAAAGAAAAAAAAAAAACACATGATCATCACCTTAGATGCTGAAAAAGCCTTTGATAAAATCCAGCACTCCTTCATGATAAAAGTCTTGGAGAGCACAGGAATCCAGGGAAAATGACTAAATTATAATAAAGATGAGATACATCAAGTTGACACCCAATATCAAACAAAATGGAGAAAACTCAAAGCAATGCAACTAAAATCAGGAACAAGGCAAGGCTGTCTTTTCTCCTTTCATCTATTTAATATAGTTCTCAAAGTTTTAGCTAAAATAATGAGAGAACAAAGGAGATTAAGGGAAAACAAATTGAAAAGGAAGAAGTGAAACTATCTCTATTTACAGATGATATGATTATATAAATAAGTGACCCCCAAAATTCAAGAAACTCGTACAGCTGATAAACATTTCAAAAATATAGAAAGGTACAAGATTAACTTAAAAAAAAAACTCAATAGCTCTCCTATACTCTAAGGATAAAAGAGCTGAAAAAAAATAAGTGAAACATCACCTTTTATAATAGCTGAAAATAGCATTAAGTACCCTGGGGTAAATCTAATCAAAGAAGTAGCAGATCTTTTAGACAAAAACTTTAAGTCACTGAAAAAGGAAATTGAAAATGATATCAGAAAATGAAAAGATCTCCATGTTCCTGGATAAGAAAGATCAACATAGTAAAAATGACAATTTTTCCAAAAGCAATCTACAGATTCAATGCAATCCCCATCAAAATTCCAACACAAGCTTTTATAGATTTTGATAGAATGATACTGAACTTCATATGGAATAACAGTAAATCCAGGATTCCAAAAACAATTCTGCTCAATAAAGAACTTCAGGAAGAAACACCATCGCTGACTTCAACCTATACTATAGAGCTACAGTAATAGAAACAGCCTTGTATTGGAATAGAAACTGACTTGTGGATAAGTGGAATCAAACTGAAGACCCCAACATTAACCCACACACCAATGAACACCTCATTTTTGACAAAGAAGGCAAAAATATTCAATAGAAAAAAGTATCTTTAACAAATGGTGTGGGCATAACTGGATGGTAGCATGTAAAATAATGCAAATAGATCCAAGCCTATCACCATGCAAAAAACTCAAATCCAAGAATACCAAAGTCTTTAACATAAACACAGATACACTAAACTTGATAGAAAAGAAAGTGGAAAATTGCCTTCAAATCATTGGCACAAGTGACCACTTCCTAAATATAATACCAGTAGCATAGACACTAAGATCAATTAATAAGTAGGACCTCCTGAAACTGAAAAGCTTCTCCAAGGCAAAGGACACAGTCAACAAGACAACAACACACAGCCTACAAAATGGGAAAAGTTCTTCACAAACCCTACATCAGACAGAAGCCTGATCTCTAAAATACATAGAGAACTCAAGAAACAAAAGCCTCCAAACTCAAATAAACCCAATTTAAAAAGTGAGATTTAATCCCAACACAATATTATATGAACCTGGAAAGAGCAATACTCAACTTCATTTGGAATAACAGGAAAGCCAGGATTGCCAAAACAATTTTGCTCAACAAAAGAACCTCAGGAGGCATCACCATTCCTGATTTCAAGTTATACTATAGAGCTACAGTAATAAAAGCACCCTGGTACTGGCATAAAAGAAAACAGAATTGTGGATCAATGGAATCGAATTCAGGATTCAGGCATTAACCCAAAAACCTGTAAACACCTGATCTTCGACAAAGAGGCCCAAAATATTCCATAAAAAAAGAGAGTATGTTTAACAAATGGTGTTGGCATAACTGGTTGGTAGTGTGTAGAAAAATGCAAACAGATCTGAGCCTGTTACCCTGCACAAAACTCAAATACAAGTGGATCAAGGACCTCAACATAAACCCAGACACAATGAACTTGATAGAAAAGAAAGTGGGAAATACTTCCAACGCACTGACACAGGTGAGCACTTCCTAAATATAACACCAGAGGCACAGACAGTAAAATCAACAATCAATAAGTAGGACCTCCTGAAACTGAGAAACTTTTGTAAAGCCAAGGATACTGTCAATAGGACAAAATGACAGCCAACAAAATGGGAAAAGATTTTCACCAACCCTACAAGTGATAGAGGACTGATCTAAACTATATGAAAAACTGAAGAAATTAGAGCCCAAAACCTTGAATAACCTAATCAAAAAGTGGGGTTCAGAACTAAAAAGGGAATTCTCAGCAGAAGACTTACGAATGGCTGAAAGGCACTTAAAAAAGTGCTTAACTTCCTTAGCTATCAGAGAAATACAAATCAAAACAACTTTGAGATACCACCTGACACCTGTCAGAATGGCTAAGATAAAAGACACAGATGATAGTATATGCTGGAGAGGTTACAGAGCAAAGGGAACACTCCTCCATTTTTGGTGGGAGTGTAAGCTTGTTCAACCTCTCTGGAATGGAGTATGGCATTTTCTCAGAAAACTGGGAATCAATCTCCCCAAGGATCCAGCAATACCACTTTTAGGTGTCTAACCTAAAGACGTACAGTCACACTCCAAAGACATTAGCTTAACTATGTTCATAGCAACATTATTTATAATAGCAGGAACCTGGAAAAAATCTAGATGCCCCTCAACTGAAGAATGAATTAACAAACTGTAGTACATCTGCACAATGGAATATTACTCAGCAGTAAGAAAAATGATACTCTCATATTTGCAGGCAAATGAATGGATATGGAGAATATCCTCCTGAGCGAGGTATCTCAAACTCAGAAAGATAAGCAGGGGATGTACTCATTCATTGGTGGACTCTAAATAAGCATGTTCAAGCTGCAAACCACAACCACTGAGCAGCTTGGAATCTGAAACACCTTGGAGTGGCACCTTGGATCCCACTCCCTCTAGAGGAACACCTTAGTCAGTCTTGATGTTGGGGTGAGGAAAGTGGATATATCAGGAGTAGATGCTGAACTGAGCAATATTGAGTCCTTGGGACCTCCCTTCCCCTTACTGCTGGGGAAGAGATGGGGAGATGTGGAGAAGAGAGAGTGTCTGGAGGGGTGTGGGAGGGGGAGGGGACCTTGAATAAGGATATACATGGATAGAAAGTGTGACTTTATTCATAATAAAATACGTAAAATAAGGAATTCAAAGCTAAAAGGTAATTCTCAACAGAAAAATTACAAATGGCTGAAAAGCTCATGAAAAGTTGTTCAGCGTCTTTAGCTATCAAAGAAATGCAAATAAATACAACTTTGAAATACCACCTTATGCTTTCAGAATGGCTAAGATCAAAAACACAGATGATGCCCTATGCTGAAGAGAATGCAGAGCAAAAAGAACATTCCTCTATAGGTCAGGGGAATGTAATCTTGTAAGTCTCTTTGGAAAGCAGTATGGGTGTTCCTCAGAAAACTAGGAATCAATTTCCCCAAGGATCCAGCAATACCACAATTGGGCATATATGCCCAAAAGGTTCACATTCTTACCCCCAAAGGCATTGGCTCATCTATGTTCATAGCAGCATTATTTGTAATAGCAACAAGTTGGAAACAATCTAGATGCCCCTCAACTGAATACTGGATGAAAAAACTGCAGTACATTTACACAGCAAAGTACTACTCAGCAGAAAAAAAAAATGGCATTCTAAAATTTTCTGGGAAAAAAAGAAGGATTTGGAGAATATCATCCTGAGAACAGAAAGATAGGCATGGGATGTAATATTTATAAGTGGATTTTAGACAAAGTGAAAGAACACTCAAGCTGCAAATCACAACTCCTGAATAGCTTGTGATCAGAAGGAACGTAAGAGAGACATCTAGTTATTCCCTCTAGGAATAGAAAATAGAGTAAATCATTAAATTGAGATCATAACAGGTAGCAATCAAAAAGAGGTGGGAACAAATCATAAGAGAATAGTATGGTTGAGTGAGAGAATCAACAAAGAGAAAGAAAAAATGGATAGGTATCTTGATAGAGGAAGTAAATGTGGGTTTGGAAAGAGGATGGGTTCTAGGAAAAACTCCAAGAACTCATAGGATGTCCCTGGGTAGGACTCCAACCAATAGATGAGGGGATGCCTAGAAAAGACTTTCCTTGTAATCAAATGAATATAGAATCTACATCCAGCAATAAATAGAGACGAAAGCCAAGATCCATAGCTAAGCACTAGGTTGAGCTCCAGGTCTAACAAGAGACAGAGAGAGAGAGAGAGAGAGAGAGAGAGAGAGAGAGAGAGAGAGAGAGAGAGAGAGAGAGAGAGAGACAGAGACAGACAGAGACAGAGAGACAGAGAGAGAGGAGAGTCTATATAAGCAAAAGGATAGAGATTATGAAGAGGAGTCCCACAGACATGGCTGGCTGGAGCTCTGGGGAGCCCACTGAATCAAAAACAGCCACTGGGGAACCATCAGGGAAAAGATCTACACCTTGCAAAGGTTGAATGGCATGGGCAGTATGTGGAACCTAATGGAGTAGAATCAGACTATGTGACTGGTGCATGAACTGGCACCTTGGAAGCCATTCCGTACAGAGGATCACCTAACCTAGTCTTAATATTGGGATGAGGTTATCGGACCTATCTCAAATAGATAACCAGACTGAACTGACCCACCCTGGGACTTCTTGCCTTTTTAGGGGAAAGGAATGGGGGGGAAAGTTGTGGGAGGACTAGGGCGGGGCTTGGGAGGAGGGAAGGGAGGGGGAATAAATGGAAAAAAATCTTTAAATGTCTAAAAAGACTTAATAGCACACATACAGAGTAGGGGGCAAGGAAGGAAGGAATGGAAGAAGGGAGAACACAGATGAGGGAGCTAGAGAGAATTTTCTTTGTTCATTCATTTCAGCCAGCACAGAATTTGACAATATAGCATTTTAACCTGTAATTAATGTTGTAATGAACATGAGAATTGACATATTTTGATATATTCATTTAATTATTTTTAATAAATACCCAGAGATAAGTATTTT
Source organism: Sigmodon hispidus (assembly GCA_004025045.1). Classification (NCBI taxonomy): domain Eukaryota; kingdom Metazoa; phylum Chordata; class Mammalia; order Rodentia; family Cricetidae; genus Sigmodon; species Sigmodon hispidus. The sequence continues at coordinate 12,707 of PVIH01018732.1, forward strand.
GATTCTTATGGCCTTTTTATTACCAAATTTTGAGACAGTCTGCATATCATTTTCCACAATGAATTCACTAATTTACATTCCTCCGCACAGTGCATGAGTATTCTCAAAAAAGATAAGTTGTGGCAGTTACTACTCTTGGTATAATTTTCAAATTATAGTAGATAATGTCGGTTTATTGTATTGCTCTTTTATTCCATCAGAACTCCTCCCAGTAACCAAGGCCACCCCTTCCTTTACCTCCTCCACCTCTTCCTTCTTCTCCTGTCACACTATCACAACCTTTCACCTGAATCTTTTCTTCTGACTATCATAACCATTCTTCTCTTTGGATATAAACAAATATTATTAAGCTTCATAAAACTACATACATAGCTACCACATCATACTTTCTACACTGTCATTTTAACCCAAGAACTACATTAAGATATCATTGTCATAACAATATTGCATGCTTTATCACATTTTGCAATTATACCAAGATTTTCTTAGAGAACTTAGACATTTTAAATCTGTTTGCTTGACTAATGATATTCAAATGAGGAACTGGATTATGAGGCCAGTCCAAAATAAACCTTCCTTCTACAGTTTTCTCTTTTTCCCCTAAATTCTTTTTTTGTTATGTTCATAACACTCTACTTTTTCATTTTCTCTACTACTGGAATGTCTTAATAAGCACAAATATCTATGCTAAATTAATGTCAAGCATTAAATGGCAATTATACATACTTTTGAAATGATGTATTAGGACTGCCCTAGAAGCTGACCAGTTGGCTTACTGAGCAATTTTTAGATATACTTCCCCAAGTAATTTCTGCATAAGACTCATACTTCAGACCTCTTTGCTTTAATCTTTTCCAGTAGCTCCAATGTTCCCTCTCTCCTAGAAACCATGTTAACCAGTTGTATATTTTTCTATGTAATTTCTTTTTTGGCTACTTCTTTGAAATCCTCAGTAACAAAGACTATTTTCAGATATCTAAATATTTAGTTACCAAATCACCCTTAAAACTTGTAAGCACTGCATTTACCATCTATTCCAACCCATTCCACCCATTCTAGATAAAGTGTTTGCATACGAGAATCAAGAATGTATTGATAAAACTACTCAAAAGCAATTTATCCCTTATGCCATTTTCGACACTAGCCAAGTGACTTCAGAGAAGACTACGACTTAGGCAAAGTACTTATGATCTAAAATTTGAGAACTTTCTGATTCTTATTTTTTGGGGGTTCTAAACATGCCCCAATTGTCTATATAGGCATATCTTCAAGTTTGCTGTCCAGACAGGTGGCACAAAATGAGGAAGAGATGAAAAAAGTCCCCAAATACTAAAATCTTTTCACATCTCTTTCCATTTCTTTCTCCTTTGAACTGTCAGCTTCTATGTTTCTTGTCTATTTCTAACCTTCTGCACTCCTTTTTTAAAAAAAATTTATTCAAATTTTATTTGATTTTATTACTTGTGTACACAGGAGAATTTATGACACTAGAGCAGAGGCTGTGGATGACTCATATTTCCAATTGGGTGGAAGGACCCGCTTAGTCTTATAGTATCGAGCCAGCCAGTGAATTCTGCTCTCTATCAGAATCAGGCGTAATTTAGCATCCTTATCCTTTCTGTTCCTCTCAAGATGCTTTCGGACAGCGACTGCTTTCTTAATCAAATGGTAAAGATCCTCGGGGAGATCAGGGGCAAGGCCTTTGGATTTAAGGATTCTCAAGATTGTATTACCAGTCACAAAACGGACCTGTGCCACACCATGAGAGTCCCTCAGGATCACACCTATTTGGGAGGGAGTCAGTCCTTTCTTGGCCAGTTTGTAGATCTGCTCCTTCACGTTGTCGGATGTCAGCTTCAGCCACGTGGGGACGCTAAGGCAGTAGGGCAGCGCCAACTGGGACAGGCCCTTCCCGGGAGCGTGCATGCGACCCATGATGGCGGAGGTCTGGCCGCAAAGAGAGAACGAGGGAGCAAAACCCCTTCTGCACTCCTAAGAGAAGTGAAGTTCCTTTTATTCTCAGTTTTTGAAATGACCACAAACACATGCATCTAGTAGTAAAGTGCTTGTAATAGTTTTGTTGTAGAAGAAAATGTCTTTGATATAAACTGATCTTGAAGTAAATTTATGCCAATGTCTTATTTTTAGGTAATTCTCCTTTAATAAGCTCTGAGATATCTTCAACATACTTACTATACAGAAAAAAATGAAAAATAAAAATTTAATTTATTTTTTCATATTTGTTTTATGACTAGCTTTCTTATAAGAAAAATATAAACTCTTTATTTTTCTCTGGGTGAATTATGTCACTTGATTTTATAACTGTTTCCAGGTAGACAGTATTCCATTATGCATATGTATTATAGTTTTGTTAACCATCCATCAGTTGAAGGACTTAAAGGTTGTTCCTATTTTCTAGTTATTGTGAATATAGTGACTATAAAATGACTGAAAAGGTACCTGTGAGCACATATCTATGGGTTATGTTGTCCACTCTTTTTAGTGTGTAATAAGCATATATCTGGGTTAAATGTTAGATGTACTTTTTTCTTCTGAGAATTTGTGACATGGATTACAAGAGTCAATGCACCAATTTGCAGTTCTACTAAGTGTAAACTAATGAATCAGGGCTCTTTTGTATCCACATTTTATCTAGAAATTTTTTTTTAAGGATTAGACACAATTGGCAAATTGTAAACCAAATTAAACAACAAAAAAGAAGACCTACTTCAATAAAACTAGAAATGGAAAAGAAAACATAACAGATATGAATGAAAATCATAAGGACATACATCATAAATTGTTTCAATAAATTGAATATTCTGAAAAAACTGGTGAGTTTTAGATAGCAAAATTAAACTGAAATTCAATGAATGATTTTAACAAATGCATACTTTGAAATACTTGAAATACTAATACAATACTCCATACTAAAAATAAAAACAAGCAATAACAGGAACAAACACAGGAAAATATGGACTTACTAAACAATTCTACTACAACTATAAAAACTAAGACAAATACATATTATATAATTACATAAAACTTAAAAAATAAATAAAGTCTTTAAAAGTTACAAAGCCAGTGAAACCTTGATATTAATCATAGTATTTTTAATATATATATATATTATTTGGTGTTTTTATATCATGCATCCCATCAAACTCAGATACCAAACCTGACACAGTAATAGTGGTAGACCTCAATATCCCACTTTCACCCTTGGATAGGTCAACCAGACAGAAACTCAACAGAGAAATAAAGGATCCAGCATAAGTTAGGATCCAAATGAACTTAGTAGATACTTACCAAACCCTCCACCCAAACAAAAAGGAATATACATATTTCTCAGCACCCCATGGTACTTTCTGCAAAACTGATCACATCCTAGGCCATAAAGCAAATATCAACACGTTCCAAAAAATATGTATAATACCTTGTACTATTTTAGCTCATTAGGGTTTAAAATTAGAGTTCAACAGAATCAAGAATCACAGAAAGCTGACCAACCCATGAAAACTAACCATTACTCAACTGAACCACCACTGGGTCAAGGAAGAAATTAAGAGAAAAATCAAAGACTTTCTAGAATTTAGTGAAAATGAATCCATGACATGCCCAAACTTATGGGATACAATGAAAGCAATCTCAAATGGAAAATTTATAGCACTTCGTCTACTGATAAGACGAGAGAAAACCCACACAAGAGAACTATCAGCACAGCTGAGGGTTCTAAAACAAACAGAAGCAAACTCATCTAGAAGAAATAGACAGCAGGAAAAAAACCAAACTTGAAACTGAAATCAACCCAACTGAAACAAAAAGAACAATACAGAAAAATCAATGAATCAAGGAGTTGTTTCTTGAGAAATCTATAAACACTTATCAAAACTAACCAAAAAACAGAAAAAAAAAAATATCCAAATCAGCAAAATAAGAAATGAAAAGGGGGACATAACAACAGACCCCCAGGAAATCCAGAAAATTATCAGGTCATACTTTGAAAATCTATACTACACAAAAATGGAGAATCTAGAAGAAATGGACAGCTTTCTGGACAGGTACCATTTACCAAAATTAAATCAAGACCAGATAAAAGACCTAAAAAGTCCTATAACACCAGATGAAATTCAAGCTGTCATTAAAAGTCTCCCAAATAATAAAAGCCCAGGCCTAGAGGGTTCCAGTGCAGAGTTCTACCAGACACTCAAGGAAGAGCTAAGACCAATACTCCTCAAAGTGTTCCATATAGTAGAAACCAAAGGAACATTGACAAACTCTTTTTATGAGGCCATAATAACCCTGATACCCAAGCCACTCAAAGATGTAACAAAGAAAGAGAATTCTAGACCAATTTCTCTCATGAACAATTGATGCAAAAATTCTCAGCAAAATTCTGGCAAACCATATACAACAACATATACAACATATCACCCAACACTATCAAGTAGGCTTCATTCCAGAAATGCAGGGATGGTTCAACATACAGAAAACTGTAAATGTCACTCATCATATAAACAAATTGAAGGGAAAAAAATCACATCATCATTTCCATATATGCTGAAAAAGCCTTTGACAAAAGTCCAACATGCCTTCATGATAAAAGTCCTGGATAAAGCAGGAATACAGGGAAAATATTTAAATATAACAAAAGCAATTTACAAAAGCCTGATGGTCAACTTCAAACTAAATGGAGAAAACCTCAAAGCAATCCCACGAAAATCAGGAACTAGACAAGGATGTTCCCTTTCCCCTTATCTATTCAACATTGTTTTCTAAGTCTTAATTAAAGCAATAAGAGAAAGAAAGGGAATAAAAAAATGGGAAAGAAGAGGTCAAATTATCTCTATTTGCAGATGACATGATTGCATGCATAAATGATACAAAAATTCTACCAGGGAACTTCTACAGCTGATAAACACCTTCAGCAATGTAGTAGGATACAAGATTAACTCAAGGAAATCAGTAGTCCTCCTATAAACTAAAGCTAAAAGGGCTGAAAAATAAATAAGGGAAACATTACCTTTTATAATAGCTGCAAGTAGCATTAAATAACTTGGGGTAACTATAACCAAAGGAGTAACAGATATATTTAACAAAAATTTTAAATCATTGAAGAAAGAAATAGAAGAGGATATCAGAAAATGGAAGAATCTCCCATGTTCATGGATAGGTAGGATCACCATAGTAAAAATGACAATTATACCAAAAGCAATCTACACATGCAATGCACTTCCCATCAAAATCCCAACACAATTTTTTTGTTTTGTTTTGTTTATATTCCTTTATTATCCAATGGTGTTCAGAGCATACACAAAGCCATTCTTGATTTTAACCATTCTGACAGGTGTAAGTTGGCATCTCGGAGTCATTTTGATTTGCATGTTGAACATGTCTTTATGTATTTCACAGCCATTTGAGACTATTCTCCTGGGAATTCTGTTTATACCGGCACACTATTTTAATTAGATTATTGTTTTTGTTTTTTATTATTATGAATAAAGAAGTCACATTTTCTATCCATGTATATCCTTACTCAAGGTCCCTTCCCCCTCCCAGCACATCACGTTCTTTATTCTCCACATCTCCCCATCTACTCCCCAGCATGGGAAGGAGGTACCAAGGTCCCAAGGTCCCAATATTGCTCAGTACAGCCTCCACTCCTGGCAGATCCAGTTTTCTACCCCCAACATCGAGACTGAGTCAGGTGTTCCTCTGGAGGGAGTGGGATTCAAAGTGTCAGTCCAGGGTGTTTCAAATCCCAACCTGTTCAGTGGTTGTGGTTTGCAGCTTGGGCATGCTTTGCTTTTTTTCTTTTTTGTTTAGAGTCAACTGATGAGTGAGTCCACCCCCTGCTTATCTTTCTGGGTTTGTGATACCTCGCTCAGGAGGATGTTTTCCAAATACATCTATTTGCCTGCAAATTTTAGGATATCATTTTTTCTTACTGCTGAGTAGTACTCCATTAGGTAGATGTACCAGAGTTTGTTAATCCATTCTTCAGTTGAGGGACATCTAGGTTGTTTCCAGGTTCTATAGCATACTCTCTCTTCTTAGTTTTAAAAAGACAAAACTTTAAGAGTGTAATGATAGTTGCTTTTATAATTGTCAGACTTACAAAAATTATAAGAAATTTCAGTCTTTAGGCCAAAATTTAGCAAAACTTTATCTGTTTTTATTATTTTTGGAAACTATATTAAGTCATGGCTTTTAATATCTTTAGCCTTTTTTTCAGAATGTGTAGAGGCAAAAAGTAAGATGAAAACAAGTATCAAGAGAAACATGAACATAGGTCATTTTTTAAAGGAGGAAATATGAGTAATACCCTATCTGTCAAATCTGTCAAATATGATTAGGAACAAAATGCTTTGAGGGTTTATTTTAAAATAGGTTATTGACAGAAGTTTTGTATACAAAGGACATTGTTTGACTATGTGAATGGTTTGGTCTTTTGTGCTCTTGAAATGAAATTTTAAAGATCTAGCATTAAGATAAAATCTCTGATGGGCTAGAGATATATTATCAAATGTATTAAGCATAACATATGTTGATTTAGTAAACTGATCAGCACAGGCATTGCCTTTACTAGGAAGGTCGGAATGAGCCTACAAGTATCTCACATAGAGTAGCTGAGTTTTGTCTCACAAAAGCCTGTATTTTTATTAAAGCTGACATACTTTACTCACAGGTGTAATATAGCTAGTTGTTTTTAAAGGGCCAAGGATCTGTATCACATATTGACTAGTAGTGACTAGATTAAATAGTTTAGGAGAATATGTATTTAAGGCCAGCAGTATAGCTGAAGACAATGTCACTTGAGCAGATTTTGCTGTTATGATTTGCACCTCTGTAAGTGGTGGAGAGGCTACTATTGGATAGTATTTTTTAGCATTTTTAAAAGGTTGTAATGAAATAAATCTGGAAAAACACTTTGAATGAGTATTTAAAAAGTCAATCAATTTAGAGGAAGGATAGTGATTATTAAAACTATATATTTTTGAGCACATAAAAAGTCTGCTTTAAATTAGTGGCTTGTACTCAAGAGTGTCATGAGTATCTAGAGTCTATGCTATTGAGAAACTTGCTATGTGGCCTGGAGCCTCGCCTTTATTTTTATGTTAAAAACTCTCTCTGCCCAGGCCTCTAGAGCCTAAGGCAGGTTAAACAGGTTAAACTGAAGGCTCTCCTTGTTGAGAGTCTTGAAGCATAGGGTGTGGTAGTAGCAAGGCCAAATGGAGAAGGTTTTTATTAGCTTAATGTGTAAAACCTTTATGCTGTGTGATATCAAATGTTTGTAAGTTAAGCTTAATCTTTATTGAATTATATTTAATATAGCCAGGCAATAAGACAGAACAACTTAGCAGGGCAGTATTTATAAGAAATTGTAACTAAACCAAATTCATGTTATAGTAGCAAAATTTTAAAGGAAAGGTAAAAGAGACATGGTGTAACATGCCTTCTGTCTTGGCTATATCAGGAGTTAAAGGCCAGAATATAGCCATTTTAGAAAACATTGGCAATTTCTCAAGTATATAAGAAATATAAACTGCCACATGACTCAGTAATCTCACTTCTTGGAATCTAGCCAAGAGAAATAAAAATATCTATTTATTTATTATAGGTTCATAAACAAAATACAATACATGGTTTATGCAATAGCATTTAGAAATAATAAAGGAAAAAATATTAACAAATGCTACATACATGAACCTCAAAACATTATGCTGGGAAAAAAACCTAGATATAATGCAGGGTTTTCTGTGTAGGCTTCGCTACAGAGATCCGTCTGAGGGCTGGGAGGCATCTGGAATTTTTATTAAAATTTTATATGCACTTTTGAGACTTTTTTTAATTTTGTTAATATGCGAATAGTTTTATTACTATCTTTATATTCTTTGAAGAGTTAACTTAAAGACATCACTAGCATTTTATCTGTATCATACCTCACTTCTCAGGCCAGGAAGTACAAAAAAAGCAATGCATTAACACTGTAATAGTTTTTTAATACTATGATTTAAATACAAAAGCATGTTTGCTTCTGCCAAAAAAAAATTGCTTTTTCTTAGCAGACCCCCAGGAAATCCAAAGAATTATCAGATCATACTTTGGAAATCTATATTCCACATAAATGGAAAACCAAGAAGAAATGAACAGATTTTTAGCCAGATACCATTTTCCAAAATTAAATGAAGAACACAGTAATTACCTAAACAGGCCTATAACCCTTAAGGAAATTGAAGCTGTCATTAAAAGCCTCCCCAAAAATATAAGCCCAGGTCCAGATGGTTTCAGTGCAGAGTTCTACCAGACATTCAAAGAAGAATTACTACCATTACTCCTCAAACTATTTCACACAGTAGAAACTGGAGGAATATTGCCTAATTCCTTTTATGAGACCACAGTTACCCTAAAACCCAAGCCACTCAAAGACACAAGACACAACAAAGAAGGAGAACTACAGACCAACTTCCCTCATGATTATTGATGCTAAAATTCTCCACAAAATTTTGAAAAACTGTATACAACAATATATAAAAAATATCATCCACCATGACCAAGGAGGCTTCATCCCAGAAATGCAGCGATGGTTTAACATACGAAAAACCATAAATATCATCCATCATATAAACAAACTAAATGAACAAAATCACTTGATCATATACTTAGATGCTGAGAAAGCCTTTGACAAAATCCAACACTCCATTATGATAAAAGCTCTGGAGGGTTCAGGAATACAGGGACAATATCTCAATATAATAAAGGTGATCTACAAGGACATGACAACCAGCATCAAACTTAATGGAGAAAAATTCAAAGCAATCCCACTAAAATCAGGAACTAGACAAGGATATTCTCTCTCCCCTTATCTATTCAATATAGTTCTTGAAGTTTTAGCTAAAGCAATAAGAGAATAAAAGGAGATTAAGGAAATACAAATTGGAAAAGAAGAAGTGAAACTATCTCTATTTGCAGATATGATTGTATACAATGATTGTATACATAAGTGACCCACAAAATTCTTCCAAGAAACTACTAGAGCTATCAAACACCTTCAGCAATGTAGCAGGATACAAGATTAACTCAAAGAAATCAGTAACCTTTCTATACACTAAAGCAAAAAAGGGCTGAAAAATAAATAAGGGAAACATCACCCTTTATAATAGCTGCAAATAGCATGAAATACCTTGGAGTAACTATAACCAAAGAAGTAACAGATCTGTTTAACAAAAATTTTAAATCACTGAAGAAAGAAATTGAAGAGGATATCACAAAATGGAAAGCTCTTCCATGTTCCTGGATAGGTAGGATCAACATAGTAAAAATGGCAATTCTACCAAAAGCAATCTACAGATTCAATGCACTGCCCATAAACATCACAATACAATATTTTTCGGGACTTGAAAGAACAATATTCAATTTCATTTGGAATAACAGGAAAGCCAGGATTGCCAAAACAATTTTGCTCAACAAAAGAATCTCAGGATGCATCACCATCACTGACTTGAAGTTATACTATAGAGCTACAGTAATAAAAACAGCCTGATACTGCCATAAAAATAGACATGTGTATTAATGGAATTGAATTGAAGATCCAGACATTAACCCACACACCTATGAATACTTGATCATTGACAAAGAGGCCAAATATAGTCAATAGAAAAAAGATAGTATCTTTAACAAAAGGTGTTGGCATAATTGGATGGTAATGTGTAGAAAAATGAAAATAGATACAAACCTATCACCTTGCACAAAACTTAAATCCAAGTAGATCAAAGACCTCAACATAAACCCAGCTCACTGAACTTGATAGAAAAGACAATGGGAAATATTCTCCAACACTTTGACACTGATGACCACTTCTTAAATATAACTAACTTTTTCTTCATTTATCCTTATTGTTTTTTTTTAATGATCTGATATCATTTCAATAAATATTTGTGAAATATTAATGAAAGTATTCTCATTAAACAAATCTTGGGGCTATTGTTGGGCAGTGAATAATTACAAATGCTTATATTAAAAATGGTTGATTTTGAAGTCTTAGGTTTTTTTCTTTCCCAGAGAAAGTGACTATAAAGAGATACAAATTATAATCAAAATGTCTCCTAACATCTTAGTAAAGGTAATATACAACTTAAATAACTGGAAAATTTTTTTTCATTAAAACATAAGGATCAACTTTAGCAATTTTAAAGTATAAGTAAATCACAAGAATTTTAAATACCTAGGTTTCAATAATACTCATTCACAAGTTTGGAGTTTGGTACATAACTAGTTACCTGCATCCTCTATTCCAAACATTAAGCACATCAGGAAATTTAGTTAAAGCCTCAGAACACACTACAGGATAATTCTTTAGAGATCCTTGGAAACAACTTGAATTTGTCCACTTATGCTTATAAAATATGTCACTGTGAAAATATACACCTAAGAAATCATGTTTATCTCTGAAATTTGTGCCTGTATCATAGATCTACATGACAATATAAATCTCTTATAATTCATGTAGTATTACGTTGAAAGGCATTTCCTTGGAAAATATTTACATAGCCACATGCTCTTTATAAATTTGCAAAGAAAAATACCTCATACTACTTAATAAAATTTAATATTAAAAGTTCTGGTTCTAAATTTAAAAGCAAGATTAGTGACTAGGCCTTTCTGTGTTGCGATTCAACAAAAAGTCTTTGCTTGACTTGAATTCATTGGTCTCTTATTGGACAGTAATCATGTCAAGGAATCACTGGAATAAGAGATTTATTTACAATCAAATACCTTGCAAATATTTATAACTACTTACTCTGATTAAGAAATAAGTTTATGAATTTAGAGTGAAATCTGATTAGAATTAGGGGATGGTCACATTGTACACAGACATCTTATTTTGGCTTAGAGTCTATTTAGTTTTCCTTTAATCTGGTTGTAATTTCAAAGAAGGAGAGGCTGACTCAACTATCCCACAAAGGTTACTGTATTTAGGAAGCCAGATGAGAAGGGATAACCCTCTTTCAGCAAAGTGATTTTTTCCAATGATTGTAAAATGAGGTATTATCAAAATTCAACCTATTTTTTATTTTAAATGTATTTAACCAGGTCATTTTTAAATATTGCATGTTTTAGTATATAATTTTTAATATAGAAAATTCTTTTTAAATAAATATATTATCAGTTGATTTCTCTTCCCTCCACAAAATAAAAGAAATAATAATAATTTCACTTCTCTGTCTTTGGCTAGAGGACATTAAAGTACATTTCTCAGTTGCCTTTAGAAAGAAGACCATGAGAAACATAGCTATTTCTTTTCTTTAAACAGAATCAATGATTTTATTTGTCATTTAGTTAGTAATTTTGTACCTTATTATTATATTTATATGATATCTGCTCCATTCCCACAAAAGAGGAAGGAGATAAAGATAAGATTCATATACACAAAGTTCAGAACCTCATGTGTGTTAGAATCAAGAATATGCTTCGGTGTTAAGAGCTTCTAGTTTTACTTCCATTGGGTTAGCTTAAAATTTCCCTTCGGCATTACAAATCTTCATAAGACATTTTTAAGCAACAAGAGACTATTAAAATGACAATCCATGGGTGAATTCAATTTAAATAGGTTTTTTAAAATAGCTTTTAAAGAATAGTATGTTATTCTTTTAATGACCTTTGGGGCAATATCTTAAATATTAATTACGCATTATATAATTATAAACTAATTAACATTTCAATGAGAGAAAGACAAGGAGCGAGGGAATAAAAAAAAAGAAAAATGAGGAGATATGAACCAAGATTTTAACAGACCGTGGATGATTTGTAGATGTCATGAAGAGTTTTTGTTTTCTGATTTCTCTCTGCTAATATATTCATTTTTTATTATTCATATATATGTGTTTATATATGTGATGATTTGAACAGCAATTGCCTCCACTGTCTCTTATATTTAGATGCTTAGGCACTAGATAGTAGCAATAATTAAAAAGATTACAAGATTAAGATGTGTGGACTTGTTTGAGAAAGTGTGACACCTGGTTGAGATTTCAGTTTCCAAAACCCATACAAGGTCAGGCTCTTTCTCTGTCTATGAATCAGAATGTAACTCTCAGCCACTGTTCTATATCACCATGGTTCCCTGTCATAATTATAATATGCTAAACTCTGAAACTCTGAGCAAGACCCCAATAAGAGGTATTCTTTTTTATTATTATTATTATTATTATGAACAAAGAAGTCACACTTTCTCTCCTTGTATATCCTTATTCAAGGTCCCTTTCCCCTCCCACCACATCAGGTCATTCTTTCTTCTCCACAACTCCCCATCCCTTCCCTAGGCAGGCAGCAGGCAGTCCCATGGTCCCACTGTCCCAATATTGCTTAGTTCAGTCTCCACTCCTGGCAGATCCAGTTTTCTCCCCACTCCCTTAAGAGTGAGTCAAGTGTTCCTCTAGGGGGAGTGGGATCCAAGGAGTCAGTCCAGGGTGTTTCTGATCCGAAGCTGTTCAATGGTTGTGGTTTGCAGTTTGGGCATGCTTGGCTTTTTCTTGTGTGATTGTTTGTTTTTTCAGAGTCCACTAATGAGTGAGTATACCCCCTGTTTATCTTTCTGAGTTTGTGATACCTCGCTCAAGAGGATATTCTCCAAATCCACCCATTTGCCTGCAAATTTTAGGATATCATTTTTTTCTTACTGCTGAGTAGTACACTATAGTGTAGATTTACCACAGTTTGTTAATCCATTCTTCGGTTGAGGGGCATCTAGGTTGTTTTCAGGTTCTTGCTATTACAAATAGCACTGCTATGAACATAGTTGAGCTAATGCCTTTGGAGTGTGACTGTGCATCTTTAGGGTATACACCCAGAAGTGGCATTCATTTTTGATGAGAATGAATCATTGAAATCCTATGTTGATATAAATAAGTATAATTTAATAGCATAGATCTGTATGTATGCATATATGTGTGTGTCTATGTACATACCAACATGTATATATAGTATTATTATAATATAGTTAGCTGGAAATGGAAGTTGATACTATAGATACATATGAACATATATATGTTTGTTCATGTATTTATGATACATACCTATTGTGCATACACATACACAGTTAATTCTATTTCCAAAGTTATATATTTATTTATTAATGGTCATCTAAGTGCATAGCTATGCCTCTGTTTATTGTGTGACTGTATCTGTTACATTGAGAGTTTGCTACATATCCATGCTATGCACTTATGTAGAACATTATCAATATAAAAATTCTTTTGAAGTGGTTTTATAATTTAATATTTCAAAAAATTTCATATATAAATGTCCATATGTGTTTGTGTATGGGCATGAGTGTATCATGGAATGAATGTAGAAGTCACAGTATAGTCTTCAGGGGTCAGTCTTCTAGACTGTATAGGTTCTAAAGAATGAAAAGCTGATAGTCTTGGTGGTAAGCACCTTTATCTGCTGATCCATCTTGGCAGACATACACTTTTATTTTAGATATCATTATGAAATTTTTTTCTCATCGGATATAAAGTAATCACAAAGCATTTCTGAAAATTACATAACATTATGCCTCCAACATTTTTATTTTCAAACAAAAAGGTAAATCTTGTGTAATTCCTTGCCTATTCCCATTATTCAGCTTATAAATATTGTCTGAAAACATTTGAAATCACTTGAATCACTTATTCATATCAATCTTACTAGTTTAATTTTTAGTCTGAAATTTATCTATGCAACAGATCTCAACACAAAGCACCACTAATGTGCCACTTAGAGTCGCCAGGACACATATGAAAACTGGGACGTTCTTGCTGGCAGAGTTGACACAGTGCTATTTTAATTGCAAACACATTGCATGATTAGTCAGCCCAGCAAGTCTTGCACCCGAAGGCACAGATGTCTTCTGGCTGGACCTCCTGGGCAATTGGCAACCTGACCAATAGTACTGCTTGCTGTTAATGAGAAGGATGACTGGGAGCTCTGAACGTGTGCTCCAGTGCCCAGTGGGAGATAACTAAAGGAACCACTTCCAATTTTTCCAATCTTCAGCACCTTCTTTAAGCAAAGAGAACCATTGTGTCACAAAAGTCTTTGCAGGGTAATAAAGCTTAAGACAAGAACGATCCAAAAATCAGATACATATAGCTCATTAATAATAAAAAGCCTGAGTGTTTCTGAAGTTTCATTTCATGTTGTGAGACGATGTTTCTCTTATATAGAACAGAACAATGCTACTGACCCAGCTGGAGAGAACTTTGGAGAGTGTGTACTAGTGTGCTAGAGACACTTAAGAGGTTTCAACTACTACACTGACTCACTTGTTAGCCAAAACTCTGAATCTGACTTTCCTAAGTAAATGTTTAGAAGATGTTTTTAATTAAAGCTTAGCTGTAAACACTGGCAGATCAAGGACAGGATAATTCCTCTATTTTATTGGATTGAGGTAGGTGTTGACATGCAAAAATCTCTTGTAACTTTGGATCTATTTGCAGTTTTAAAATAGTTACATACAGGACTGGAGATATGGCTCAGCTGTTAAAAGCACTTGCTGCTCCTACAGAAGACCTTCAGAGTTTAGTGTCCAGCAATCAATCACTTTGGCTCATAACCACCTGTAACTCCCGCTCCAAGCAATTCAGTGCTCATTCCTGACACTCACACACAGAGATACGTATACATATACATAAATTGAAATATTCTTAAAGAGTTACATTTACATATATTATTTTAAAATACAATTTTATCAGCAGAATTATTTGTATAGTGTGTAATATATTTTATGTATAATTTTAATTAATAACATTTATACTGTACTTATGTAATTTGATTTTAATTCTTATGCTTTGTGATTGTGAAACCAGTCCAATAATTTAGAGAATGTTTGAGTTTTACTGGTAGTCAATCAGGCTGAAGCAATTTACACAAGGATTTAAAACTAGTAACTAGTAGATAAACCCATGATTGCACAGTCTTTCATAACATAACCTGGACTAGTTACCCTTCCTCTACCAAGCTTCTAGGAAATATTCACAATATAAAAAGTTCTGTTTATAGAGATACAAAAACAAAATATAATTTTTCTATTTTATATAATTCATAGTGTATCAGATAGGAAGATGGCTCTGTTGTTAAGAGTGTTTGTTGCTATTTCAGAGGACCTATTTAGTTCCCAGAACTCACACTGTGGATCACAAACATCTATAACCCTAGTTCCAGCTTATCTATCACTCTATTCTGATGTCCATACATATAGTATACGTACATTGAGGCAAAATACTCATACATATAAAATAAAATAAATAAACCAAATAAAATCAAAGTACATATGGAGCATTAGTATTTTAAAAAAAATTAAATTTACAATGTCAGGTGTGGAAATAGGGAAATGTAATAGGACAAGTGGCAGCTTAAGAAATGATGACATCACTGAGGCTAGAGTAGACCACTTGAAAGGAAAGACAGAAGATGGTGTGTGTGTTCCTTGTGATGTCAGGCATGATCAACAGGTCTTACAGGGCCATCTAGACACAGAGCTGGGAGTGATCTGAGGCATGGAGGACAGTAAGACAGCTGAGGAATGGAAGCCTCTCGTTAGAAAATGGAGAGCAGGGTGCCCATGACACATGAGAACTGGAAACTATTGGTATTGCACAGAGAAGTATTTAACTAATTTTACTTATGAGGAAATCTGAGTTTCTGAGGAGAGATTTAACTGTTCCAAGATGAAACTTCTGAGAAGGAAACTCACAGACCTGGTCAACAGGAGCTAATTCACATTAGGCTGAGAATCAGAAACTTTTTATTGATTTTTTTACATCATATCTTTTTATAAATAAGATGTAAAAAATAGATCTTAAAAGAATGCAAAGTACACAAAACTTAAACCAAATTAATTCTCAATTAATGACTCAGGAAAATTAACCATGCTACTTTTCCACTGGTTGATTGGACTCTACTACACAGACAGCCTATGTCTCAATGGTTTTTTAAATATATTTACACTAAAAAGATTGAGCAGCCAGAATTTAAAAGAAAACACTTAAGCCTACATCTTGAAAATGCTCAAAAATTAATTCATGACCTAAAACTCTCCCATGTCTAATCATCTTCTAACACCCAGAGAGTAAATCAGTTGTTACGAGTCTCAAGTTGCCATATTTACCACTACTGAATTATTCAGGCACGTATATCAAAGCATCACACTAAATTGCTTTGGTCTTATGTAAAATTCTTCTGATCTTTGGCAATCATTACTTATTTACAGCTTCCATAATTTTCCCCCTTTGCAAAGAAAATAAGTTTTATTAACTATAGCTAAAAGGCACCATTTTACTTTTATAGTTAAAAACTGTCTCTACCACAAAAAAGTTAAAAATCAAAAAAAAAATCCTATATTTTTGATATAGAACCAAACTTTCTATGTGAAGTGTGGATTATTTGAGCGGTTTCTTTTTCCTGAGACAGATATTCATAATATTTATTATAAAATATAAATATTAGGTTTCTTGCTTCATGTGAACTATCTGCAGGTATAGTAAATATAATTCTTTTAAAAATAAAACTAGGCTAATAGCAACAGCTAATGTTTACATTTGTTGAAACACATGTGACTATTCAAGAAAATGTTAGAAAATTAAACAAAAATTTCCCATAAGACTGGGAAAAATATTCAACTTACATTTTTTTTTTTTTTGAAAACTGAAATTGGCTGCAGATTCATTGAGGCTTTAAACAGAAAGGGTCTGTTTAATATGAATGTTTTTCTAAAACCCAGGCTTGGGAAGTTTGTACAAAAAAAAACCCCTGATACTCAATGTTCTGGTTTATACACTGAGCTACAGCAACCAATCTGTCTTTCACTTTGAGATAGTTCCTACTACCTTAGGAACATTAAGCAGCAGTGTATATAAAGAATAATGAGAGACTGTTTTGTTTCTACATTTTGTTTTGCTAAGTATATTTTCCATTACTACTGTTAGATAATAAAAATATTCCTTATAATTTTAATATATGAATTACAATAGCAATGGCAACTGTACTTCACTATTATGTACGCATAAGATCAGTTTTTTTCAGAGTATAATTTCTCTACAAGTTAAAATATTTTTGGTATATTTGGTACATATGTGACTTATCTGTCATATACTTTATTAATAATAGGAAGAAGTAAAAATTACTCTTGAAATGCTTGTAGAAACATGAATTTTAAAATATAATAGAAACAGTCCATATATCTTGGGCTGTCACATTTGAAACATTTTTTGAAACCAACCAGCTCAAAATTACTCAATGTTTAAAGTTGATTTACTTTGAATGACAATTGAAAAAATACTAATTATTTCTTTTGCAGTTAATTTTGGCTTTTTAAAACAGGTGAAAGAAGATCTTTTACAAGAAGAAAGCTCAGAGAAGCTTATAGAAAACCATTTGGCATTGGATCCATTCTCTGAATCTGTCTTGCTCTCCAAGGCAAACATTCTGAAGCTTGTAAATAGCAAAGGAACTTCTGATGTTCCAAAGCAATCAGAACCTCTGCTATGCAAATGCTTCTGCAACACTTCACAGAGAACAAACTTGCAGGCAACATTAGAACAGATTACTAAAAGCATCACTTCTTCACAATTGAATTGTAAAAGCTGGTCCATTTATTATTATCTTAATACTCACTGAAATGGCAAAAAACAGCCTACTTCCCTCTCTCTTAAAAACATTTATTCTTTTTACGTGTGCATGTCCCCTTTGCATTTATGCATGTGAACAACATGCATAGTTCATAAGAGGGCATTGGATCCCCTGGAAACTAGAATTAAGGATGATTGTAAGCCACTACATTAGTGATGTGAATTGAACCTGTGCTCAATTCCTCCATTGTTTGCAAAGCCAGCTCCTGCAATTTCCTCATTTCCCTCTCCTGATTTTTGAAAAGTATGTTATTTGGCCTTCCCTTTGGCATATGCTGTTCTCTCTGAATAACTAATTTTTTGAAAGCTCTAAAGTGAACAAGACACAACTGTCCAATATACCCCATGTGCTTACTGCCCCCATTTGAGCTCTTCTACCTTCCTGAAATATCATAGGGACTCTTTTCCTGTTTTCAGTGTAATACAAAATGATCCTGACAGCAGTCCTGAGCAGACTTGCCTCACCACTTGGTAAATCTTTCTCCAAGTCTCTCTGCCTAGTCCTATGATAGCAATATCCCATGTACCTAGAACTAATGGATGGAAAATTGTAGATGCTTCCTTCCACCTTAGCCAATGGAAAATGTAGAGCCAGGTTTAAATATATGGAATACGCTTCTCACTGCCAACAGGAAGTCCTGAGAAAACTTATGTATGCACTTCCTAGTTCTCATGGAGATAAAGTTTCTATTAATAGTTTATAAATGAATTTTGCCACATTTAAAGATATTCTTAAAAATTTCAGGTATGCTTTCTTACAGAAGGCTCTGTCATTCATTAGACTGATTCATTTTTTCATGTAAACTTCATCTTACATAAATATTTTTACCTGGAGCATTTCTGTTAGCATCATTCTTTTGACTGACCTTACATTTCATTAGATTATTAAATTATTGATCATGAAGAAATAGAAGTCTTAGAATATTTGAAATTCTTAAAGTTGTGCTGATCAATAACTGATTTAAAAATGATGGAAGTTGGCCTGTTTTGGAATTGTTATAAAAGTGATTTCAACCCTTTGATTTATTCTTTCCTCATTCAAGGCTAAATGGAAAAATTGTGCCAAAGAAAAAGGTCTTAGTCTTTAACTTTTGTACATGCATTCATATTCTCTCCTAAAATAAACTATAAGATTTCCAGCAGTCTCCTGTATGATCTCTAGCTTCTCTAAAATAAGTGTGTCAAAAGAGAGATGTCATCACTTTAACCTACAGTTTTCCTAATGTCCTTCTACTGTGAGCAGGAAAAGTTACACAGTACAGGGGGCAAGTTTGAAATCTTCATGTTCACACTTCTTGACCTTGATCCAATTTAATCAAATAAAATTGATTATTGGTTATCACTGTTTTAATATTAAGTGAGTTTTATCTCTTTTTAACTGTTTTGTCAATATTTTATTAAGACATTATTTAACAATGATTATTACAACAAATTCTTGTTAGCTTTCAGATTCAAGTATTATTTCATATCCATATTCATTTTTTTCTATGTCAATTTTAAAATAAAAAACAGCTTCTTCCTTTTCCAACCATCAATGGCTTGCCATTGTATTAAGAAAAAAATGCTAATTGTTGCCTTTTTCTCCAGTTATAACTGTGGACTCTTGTTTCTTCTAATTGTAGACATTCAATAATTTAGATCTTTTCAGCATGCCTTCTTGTGCTACTGTATATGCCTTTGTCACTTTTTTATATAAAATTAAATGAATGATTCTCATTCTTTTGAAGTATCTATAACCTAAAACACAAAATCTAGTTGTTATTTAATGAAAATTCAAAGCCAGACAAGGGGGAAAAGCCTGGAATATCAGGGAGAGGAAATAGACCACAGTGAATTCTCAGCCAGCCAAATATTCAGGGTTCTCAGCCTGGCTCGTCACTTCTACAGAATACCACACTATCTGTCTATGCCTCCTTAAATATCTTCTTCACCCAGTTGTTTCACTTTCGAGTTCAACTCTGCATCATAATTCTAGAGTTAAGACTAAAGGTGTGAGCAACTACTGTTTGGTAGATAGGCTTGAACTCACAGAAACACAAAAAGATCTCTGTTTCTGGAGTTAAGGATTAAAGATGTAGATCACTCCTCGATCTTTCCCTGCTGAGAGTAAAGGATTGAGTTATCACACTCTGATGCTCCTGGTTTAACTGTGGATGGATCTATTCTCTGATATTCTAGACTGATTTTATTAAATATAAAATATGTCACCACAGTAATCTTTTCAAATGACTAGCTAAAGTAGATAGATATTCCTCCAGAATTATTTCTTCCACTATTGGATAAGTTCCCTTAACTTAAATTCGCTTAAATGTTATTAAGGTTAAGCAGAGTAGATGAATATTTACTGTATAACACCATCCCCATAGAAGATTGATTGAATTTTACCAGTAGGAAACAAAAATAATATGCCTACATCAACCCAAAAGGATTATTATAATATAGTCTATTATAGAATAATGAGTTTAGTATGTGTGTATGTATATGTGTGTGTGTGGTCATGCATGCATGCATTGCAGTACATGTGTTAATGGAGTAGGTCCTGGCATGTGAGTTTCACTGGGGAATTACACTCAGACTGTCAAACTTGACAGTAAGTGACACATTGAGCTACTTATCTGAGCATAGAAGAATGATAAATTTGCAACTGATACTAATGATGGTCTCTCTTTTCCTTTATTTGAATAATACTTGTAAACAACACTCAAGTTGGGAAATAGACGTACCTATGGGTATATGGGAAGATACACAGACACATATCTATTGGTGTAAAATCAGATCTAATAACAAAATAAACATAGGAGCAGACTTGTAAGTAGCTCAATTGACCATAGCCTCATTTCCGAGAACTACTTTTCCACTATAATTTTTATTTAACTTACAAAATCTACTATACCACATTCTCCTCATCATTTGTTGTCTATTGTATTTTTAGTGAAAGTTATTATTAAAAAAAAAGTGTGAGGCACATAACCATTGTGACTTTTGCTTGTATTTCCATGACATGACTTCTCTGAGCATTTTCAAATAATTGATGATTACTTCTATACCTTCTTTAAATAAATGAACTATGCCTTTAGTCAATAAAAATAAATCAGGTATTTACCTTGTTGTGCACTACAGAAGTTACCTGTATGTTTAGGAAATTAACATTCTAGATGTTTTCAGGCATCTTCATCCCATCTACAGATCAACCTCTGCTGTATTGGTTGTCATGCTGAGATGCAGAAGCTTTCCAGTTTCATGGAGGGAACCCTGCTTGCTTTTTGTTTTTGATGTTATACTCAAGACAAACTGCCAACAAAGTATCAAGATGCTTTTCTACTTCACTTTCTTCTTTGGGTTTTAAATCATTGGAGATATTTACTTAATTCACTTTCAGTTGATTTTCATGAGTGTTATAAAATAACAAATGAAATATAAAATATAAGACATAAAACAAATATAAAATATCAAATTTTATGGCTTTTCTTTTTTGCATGTAGACACTGTTCTTTTTCCATTCTGTATTCTCAGTTCCTTGATAAAAATCTGTTGAGCTCACAGACACACACAAAGATGTATATATCAACATGTGTGTGTGTGTGTGTTTGTGTGTGTGTGTGGTGTTTATTTGGGGAAAATGTTGTTCTTTTTATCTATACATCTTTTATTTGAGCTACAGTGGTAATAACAGCCAGAAAATAGTTCATATTACCATAGAATGCAAAGTACAAAGAACAGGAAAGCCAACATACTTCTGTATGAGAATAGAAAATAACAACAATTGCTTTTATTTTCTTCTTAGATTGAAAATCAAGCTGTTCTCCTGAGAAGATGGCACTGCAGTAGTGATGCAAGCTAAAGAAAGTAAAGCCAGAGATTATATTTGAGGAGACAACAAGAATAAATATGAAGGCCGTGAGGAGTTTAAAGTTTTAGCTGAGTACATCAAGAAATAAGGCGGGTGTGTGATGCTAGACACCCGCCTCCTCCTCCGTGGCTGTAATCTAAGTCGTCACAGTCAAGAAATTTGGAATTTTCCCACTTCTTCTACTTAATTGAAAATAGCACTTGACACTTGGTGGATGATCAAGGCGATGAGTTTTTCTGACCAGAGAAAATTGATTTATTCCCCTTATCCCATAAAGGAACTCCTTGTTCCTTACACTGTGTAGACAAGGGTAGACATATGATGTATTTCTGAGAAACGTGTGTGAAAGTGCTGTGTGATTCTGTAAATCATTGGGCTGAACTGCTAACTCGATTTTTTGACTCTTAGCACTTATATGGAGATGTTAAAAGCCCTGGTTGTCACACAGGCCAAAAGACCGAAGAAGCTTAGATTACTGAGTGAACACATGAAGGACAGCTTTTCTTGACAGCTGTTCTGGAGAGCTGTCTGGACCTAGAGTCAATCAGCTCAACAGGAAAGCAAGCAAATGTGTGGTCCACAGCCACAGAGGTCTGAGTAGTTCATGTTATCATTGACAAAGCCAGCCTATCTTGACAGGTTCAATAATCAGATAGGTGCTGAGTTAGACTGGGTGATCCCAGTTCCATAGAGATGCATGAAGAGTCACAGTGAAGGTACAGAATTAAACCAAGAACACATATGATATTTGAAGCATGTAGATACATTTAATATAATGCATGTAATATAAACTAGTGACAAATAAATTATAATGCAGTAACTGATTAAAAACAGTACTGTCACTGACTTTGCTACAACATAATATACTGAATTCTCCTAGTGTTTTTGTTGCAGTTTTTTGGTGTAGCACAGGCTGGTCTGAAATCTACGATTCAACACAGGCTTCTCAAAACACATGAGCCCCCCCCACACACACACACCTTAGTGAGTCAAAAGCAAACATTTAGGACCCTAATATGTTAAGTCAAGAAGAATCCGCGATCAGTGTTTTGCACTTTGGCTCACTTGCAATTGTTCTGTCTTTCCAGGTCAACCCAAGACATTATCTCTTTGCTTTTATGCATTCCCAAATGAAATGTATTTACATAGTCATCTATGATGAAAATACTTAACAACTGTGTCATGAGGTTAATTCCAGGATGAGTTTATACTTACAATCTGGTTTAGTTTTTCAGTATAAATTGTAAGTGGATCAGATAGGTCAAAGGTGGGCAATATCTATTTGGTTTGGTTTGGGCTTCTTTTTTTCATGTTTATACTCTTGTTTTACTTTTTTCACTTTTCTATGTTCAAAAAAATGAACTTTACAAAAAAATGTATTCTTTACAAAATAACAAAATGTGTATCTGCTGACTCATTTGGATTGGCTGTTTACTCCTCTCCAGTTTGCTTTCATTTTTTCAGGTCTTTTCATTTTAATCCTCCATGTTCCTTGCTTTAACATAATTTCATGTGTTCTATAATTTTCTATTTAGTTGGAATTTCCTTCCAAAGTCTTAAAATTTACTTTTTCTTGTTATCTAATTATCTGTCTTTCTGTTCCATGCCTCTTTGATTTGGTAAATTTTAAATCTGTTGCTTTGTTTTAGTTCATATCAAGGAGTTGAATTTTTACTGCTTCATAGTATATCTGCTAGTTTAGTTTTATTTTTCTCTTTATCATATATCATAGATGTTATTGCTTTGTATTTTCAAATTGCTTTTATATTTTAATGTTGTGTTTGTTAGAGTTACCTACTAATATAAAGTCATGGTTGTTCAGAAAGAATGTTAACAGGTTTGTATCATCATATTAGCATTTTTATCACACTATCATTTTACCACAGTTGACTGTGGCTTCATCAGAATTTATATATCATCATAAACTCATTTTCCTCTCTCACCATTGATTATTTATAGTTTTAAAATTTTGTTGTTAATGTTTTGTTTTGATTCAGGTCTCCACATATATCCCAAATTGGTCTTCAATAGTAATCCCCCTGCCTCTACTTCCCAAGCACTTTGATTACTGGCATGTACCACTATACCTGGCTCACTGCCTATGTTTGTTTTCATTTTTACAGGAGATAGAGCTGGTAAAAACTACCCTCTCTTTTGTACCTAAAGGCAGAAGCACTGCCTTAAAAATAATGTAACATGTTATAAAATAGATATTACATACATGACTTAGTTAAGTGTGAATATTGTATGATTTATACAAGGAAGACACTCAAAAATGAATTAAAAATAAGAAGCTACAGAAATATGGGGAAGTACATCTTCCCAATACAGGTTACTAACTTGTTTCAATCACTTATGGCCACTAAATCAATTATTTTCATTCATTTTCATAGTAAGAGTTCACTATTATGCAGTATTAATAGGAAAATAAGTCAATTTCAGATTTCTTATCTCACACAAAAAATTACTCAAGACATTGTTTTAAATTTTAATATTTTATAACTTTTTGAAAATTTTACATAATGTATTTTATCATATCCATTTCCATTAACTTTACTGGATCACCTCGACCTCTGTACCCAACATTTGTGTCCTCTTTTAGTTTTTCTTAAAAATGCAATTCTACCAAAGGCAATCTACAGATTCAATGCACTGCCCATCCAAATCCCAACACAATATTTTTTTGGACCTTGAAAGAATAATACTCAATTTCATTTGGAATAACAGGAAAGCCAGGATTGCCAAAACAATTTTACTCAACAAAAGAACCTCAGGAGTTATGTATCATCATCCCTGACTTCAAGTTGTACTATAGAGCTACAGTAATAAAAACAGCCTGGTACTGGCATAAAAACAGACTTGTGGACCAATGGAATAGAATTGAGGATCCAGACATTAACCCAAAAACCTATGAACACCTGATTTTTGACAAAGAGTCCCAAAACATTCAATGGAAAAAAGATAGTATATTTAACAAATGGTGTTGGCATAGCTGGATAGAAGTGTGTAGAAAAATGCAAATAGATCCGAGCCTGTCACCCTGCACAAAACTCAAATCCAAGTGGATCAAAGACCTCAACTTAACCCCAACCACTTTGAACTTGATAGAAAGGAAAGTGGGAAATACACTTCTACAAATTGGCACAGGCCACCACTTCCTAAATATAACACCAGTGGCACAGGCACTAAGAACAACAATCAATAAGTGGGATCTCCTGAAACTGGGAAGCTTCTGCAAAGCCAAGGACACTGTCAATAGGACAAAACGACAGCCTACAGAATGGGAAAAGATTTTCACCAACCCTACAAGT